>JAXIVJ010000755.1:27500-130000 GCA_036785665.1 Chirona hameri | reverse complement strand
TTAATTTTGTATATCAGCGACCTAAGGTCGGGTCAATTTCGTGACCTTCCCATTATAAGTGAATGGGGAAATATTCAAATGCTTCCTATTCCAAGGATACGCAAGATATCAGTCTAATTTCTTCTAGATCATGTTATTATAGGCCATTCTTGATGACCTAGGTGCCATTTTTCTTCAGTGGCCCCAACAGGGTCAGCCGAGGTCATCCGAGGTCACCAACAGTTTATGTCAATAACTAGACATAATGACGATAGAGAAGTGAAACCGACACCAATGTGTTTGTCTCGTCGAGACACGTCTTCCCATATGCAACATGACCTACTTGGGTCACCACTTGACCTGAGGTCAAACTTTTACGTTGACCTAACCTGGTCAACACTAATATGAGTCGAAGCGCCTTGACGAGACAAACACGATGACATCAAAATTATTGCCTTGTCGTTATTAGGTAAAAAGCTATTCGCGAAAAACTGTTTTGTAAAAAAAAATGACATTTGATGAGCTCTGGAGCCTCAACCATTGAACTGAGCTAAAATCTGAGGATACCTCAGCGATTGCATTTTGCAAGAGGTTTCCATTGCTTTTTTCCGTTTGTTCCTAGCTATCATAGTTCCTGTGATAGTTCCTGTGTTTCTGGAGCGAAGTCCTAAAACTGGCAAATCTGACCTTTGATGACCTCTGGTGACCTCAATATTGACTTGAGGAAAACAATACTGAAGTACTTTCGAATGTGCTTGTCGAGAGCTTTCGAACCCTTTTCCGCGTCTTTCTAGCCCTTTTAGTTTTCGAGTTAGAGGGGGTGTCTAACCCCCCCCCCCCCCCCCCCGGCACGGCGAAGGTGGCGTCGAGCACCGGCACGGCGCGGGTTAACGTCACTCATTTCACGCGATGAAAGTGGGACTAATGAATATCACTGATAAACGTCACTGATATAAACGATTAATGAACGTCACTCATTTCACGCGATGGAAGTGGGACTAATGAGTGCGCATCACAATATTCATAATTGGAGAAAGCAGATCGCTTAGAAGCTGATTACATCACCTGTAAATTGCAGTAATGGCCGACTCGTGAGCGTCGACATCATATCGACAATGTAAAAGGTACACGAATGAATTTACGAAAACTTGTTCGGTTGTAATGTTTGTGAAACTTGTGCATTGTTTTAATATAACCAATCGTGAGTCTGGGGATTAGATATCATTCCTTATATTGGATGAGGTGCTTCAAAAAAGTTACATTTACTTGTCTTAATTTTAAATTAATTTTGATCCGTTTAAACAAAACAAAAAACGTTACAGATCACGAAAAGGGCAGACAATGTTAGATGCCAGGAAGTGCATAAGATACAGAATCCAATGCACAAAGAAAAAATTAAAGCACGGGATCGAGATACTTTTAAGGAGCAACCTTGCCCAATAGGGTGTGCCAAAAGAGCACAATTGTTGAAAAGTCTTGGTGCTCAGGGCTAATGTGGTTCTCCGAGACCTGGCGAGTTGAACGGTATCATTTCTATCCATATTGGAGTTGGTCTAGGGGTTCCTCAAAAGCAAACTATAATTAGTTTTATCATTTATGACCTCTTCCTTGAAATTAAAATATAATAGTACCAAAAAACGTTATATTAATATTTCGATCACAGATCTTCATCAGAAATTATACATTACCAAAACAACAAATATTTTTGACGCGTGAGATTTTTGGTACTATTATATTTTAATTTCGAGGAAGAGGTCATAAATGATAAAACTAATTATAATTTGCCTATACATGTTCCTCGCACAAGCACTAACCAATATAAGGCTTAAAGTTTGGTATGTATTAACCCATTACGGCAATGAGGGATCACTATCTGCATGGGGCTCCGGTGGACAGTTGCGTCTGTTAGGAGGCATACATTTATTTTTTCGCTGATGCTCAACCCGAATATTTCCCCAAAAAATATGTTTTCAAAATTTTCAACAACAAAAATCCATTTTGTTCATTTTTTCTTCCATAAATGGATTGCTGAAACAATTCGGGTCCCGATATATTACTTTTTAATCAAAATATCGAACCTAAAATGTTAGCTAAAAATGGAACAGAAATGTGTCCAAAAGCTTGGTTCAAGCTTATTTTCAAGCTTTTGGACACATTTCTGTTCCATTTTTAGCCAACATTTCAGGTTCGATATTTTGATTAAAACGTAATCTATCGCGATCAGAATTTTGTCAGCAATCCATTTATGATATCAAAAATACAAAACAAAACTGATCATATTTTTGCCTTCATTTTTTTTTTTGGGGGGGGGGGCAATATCCGGGTTAAGCATAAGCGAAATAAAAAAATATATATACCTCCTAACAGACACAACTGTCCACCGGAGCCCCATGCAGATAGTAATCCCTCATTGCCCTAATGGGTTAATAGTTAATAATACACCTCAAACTTTAAGCCTTTTGAGGAACTCCTAGGCCAACTCCAATATGAATACAAATGACACCGTTCAACTCGCCAGGTCTCGGAAAACCATATTAGCCCTGAGCACCAATACCTTTCAATTTTTTTTGGGGGCACACCCTAGTCCCCAATACTCAGTATATTACATACCAACCTGCGTATTTCAGACATATATCGTGTTCGTTTGAGGCATACAACGTCTTGCGTTCCGACCCAATATATTTAACGTTCACGTTGCGTTGCTCAGACCGGAGGGCCACCCATTCGTGCTCATTAGACGGTGACATTTGATAGCAAGGCAATCGATGATTCGCTGCACGTGAGATATGATCAGAACCGGTCCAAGAGCGGTAAGACGTTTTGTGGGACATAAAGCAGTACATCGACGTCTTAGGCAGTCGTGCACTTTAGTCACCACTATGCTACTATAAATACTGAAAGTACGGCCAGTACACGGCAAAGAGAGAAGATACTTCACGACATTTAGCAACATGCAAGGGATAAGACTCGCAGCTTCAGCACTTTCGTTTGCAAGTCAAACCTGCAGTCCTACACCACACCCCCACTAAAAATGAATATCACAATATCTGCATGATAATAACTACGTCGCTCAGTAGGACATGAACGAAAAATAAAGACTAGAATATTCCCTCCTAGTATAATGCACTCATTCGCCCTTATGTTGAGCACAACACCAATCAAAGAAACCCCAACACCGTCAGTAGCATGCCTCCTCCCTCACCGCATGATGACGTTCTCGCCTGTCATCCATTGGAATTCAGCCACGCCAGGGCATATCACAAAATGGCGGCGCCCATATCGTCGACAGCAAGAAGAGTCGTCCTCAGCCATCGTAAGCGAGATGGCTCGGAGGGGGCGGGAACATGGCAGCTGTGCAAGTGCTGACCTCACTCTGACTGACCCATCAGTCGCAGAGGCCACACCCTAGTCTGGCGGCCAGGTGTGTCCACGATATCTAGCAGCAAGACCGAAGCAGTGGTGCTTGGAATAAAACCACGAGACCCACTCACCGCACTGCACACGGTCACCCGACCTCCATTTCGGAGTGAAGATGCGGTGCGATCTAACAGAGCACCGATCAGTCCGTCGTCCTCTTCAGTCGCAGCGCACACGTCGTCCACCGCACGGTGAACACTCCACTGACACAGGTGTCCTGAGAGCCACTGACTACACGGGTGTTTCGCGCTTGCGGCTTCGTAAGCACTCTCCCGTAAGCACTCACCTCCTACAGGGAGGCACTGTCACACTTCCATCGACGTCAACGCAACACAAACCACTCACAAAGAGGCAGCACGCCCCTCAGAGTCTGACGCAAGCCTCCCATCGTCCGTCCCGTGCCGTCCGTCCCTTTCTAGGACGGCCCGAGCTGAGCGTCCATCAGCGACAAACGCCGACCACGCGCAGTTCGAGTCCCAGCCTCTCGTCGAAAAGACCACTGGCCGGCACAGACCGGCGTCGAATTGGACCACCCAGCCGGCAGAGCCTGAGCCTGACGTCCAACTGAAGCGACAAGCGGGCGGCGCGCAGTCCGAGTCTCTTCCTCAAGTCCAACAGATCCCTAGCCGGCAGAGCCTGAGCCTGAGGTCCAACTGAAGCGACTAGCCGACACCGCCCGGCGTCGAATGGGAGTACCTAGCCGGCACCGCCCGGCGTCGAATGGGAGAACCTAGCCGACACCGCCCGGCGTCGAATGGGAGTGCCTAGCCGGCACCGCCCGGCGTCGAATGGGAGTGCCTAGGCGGCACCGCCCGGCGTCGAATGGGAGTGCCTAGCCGGCACCGCGCGGTCAGAGTTTGCTCCTGCCGTCCAGGTGGAACTCTGAGAGGGTGATGTAGCCGGCCACCAGGAGGCCGACGATGGCGGCCAGCGTGACGCTCCGCTGCAGCAGGATGCACGTGGCCAGGCAGAGGCCCAGGTAGGTGAGGTAGCGCGCCACCGTCACGTGCTGCTCCTTGCCGACCGCCTCGCCGTCTGCAACACAGCGCGGTTAGCCTCCGCGACCACTCGAGACGACTCGAGACGAGCTGACAGGGAGGCGCGGCCACGGCGGAGAGTCGGGTGAAGAAGGCGGCACCACGGGTACAGCAGGTACGGCGGGAAGGCCACTCAATCACCGGCCTTGTTAGACTCAGCTGCTCAGCACACGGGCCTCTATTAGCGAGACAAGATACAACACTCACGCCAAACTGACGCTGCAGGTCATGCATTGGCCTGAATTGAAAGTTGTCCAGCAGACAGTCTATTACATACACCTCCATTGGACGTATCGCCTGTTGCAATAGAACACGCCACAGACAGTCTCAATAACCGGAACCCTGTATCTCAATGTGGTGTTCATGAACTACATTGATCATCCATTTCATCATGGTGTATGACGTAAGCAATTCCCGTTAACCCGCGCCCGGCAGGTCGACGTCTCGTTTCAAAGCAAATAAAGTCTCCTGTGCCAGTGACAGGCCGTCATACTCGGCCCAGTCCGAGGGCATGACATCCGGCCGGCGCCGGACATCGTGGCTCCATCAGTGCCGCGCCGGCGCCGTACAGCGCTACTCCGGCGCCGTACAGCGCTACTCCGGCGCCGTACAGCGCTACTCCGGGCAACACAGCTCGTTTATAAACACGGCTCCCGGCGCACAGTGTCATGACGCATGGAACGCGCGACGAAACCCAGCGGGCAGCGACAGGCGACACGGTGGTCAGGCAGGAAGAAACGGCCGCCGTTTCTGACGGGCGTGCAAGCACAGACACAATGCTGAACGGGGGGTCTGCAGCACAAACTAAGCACGTGATACATAGGTGCAGCAAGACAAACAGCAACAAACAGCACTGACGCAACGAGGACACGGAAAACGATGACGGAAAATGTGACGTCAAGAACAATGTCTGACGACACTAGAACAGCGTATAACGGCTCAACTTAGTATGAGTTACACAAGCCAAGATGGTAATGAAGGGTAGCGAGACACGAGTTCACATGAATAAAGCCAGTTCGTGCTAAGCGGCTAGCTACCGGGCAACATTATTGCATTGCAAAGAATGGGTTAACTTGTTCCAGCCGATATACATAGGAACAGACTTGTTGCTGACTCAGATTTTCTTGGGCGGATTCTAGGCTGAATAAAATTTGAGTCCAATTTTCTTGAACATAACTCAACCGACAAACTTTTGACTCAAACACTGTTCTCAAAATGCAGAGTAAAATAGACGTTTGACTCAGACTCAGGAGTGAACCTGAATCGAATCAATCGAATTTAAGAGCCATATATATTGCAAAATAGCGGGTGACATCAACTGAAAGCTCATGCGAGAAAAAAATATTCCGTGAATGGAATCATTATTTAAATCTGAGTCAGTTTCAAATCTGATCTGAGTGAGCTTCATCATACCGCAGCTGGAC
This sequence comes from Chirona hameri, assembly GCA_036785665.1. Classification (NCBI taxonomy): domain Eukaryota; kingdom Metazoa; phylum Arthropoda; class Thecostraca; order Balanomorpha; family Balanidae; genus Chirona; species Chirona hameri. Next base: position 124,143 of record JAXIVJ010000755.1, on the reverse strand, counting down.
GAAAAACAAAATCCACGTAACAAACATATGATCCATACAAACTACGCATTCAATGTAACTAAAGTTGCATGTGTGACAATAAATACTCCTACATTGACGCATATGCAACGTTTTATCGAAAACACAGTCACGTGCTTTGGATCGTAGGTGCGGCCGCTTGATAACAAAGTATCAAATTGAATAGGAAAACAGTGGCTCGGGCATATATTCCTGATCACCTATCCACAAATACATATTTATGAATTCTTGATGTTGGTCGCGGAGGGATTTAAAAGTAATCAGCACATATGCTTTGATAAGCACAACATGTAAGTGCGCGCACGTTAAGGTCTTTGATGAGCGATGGCGGCTAATATTGGGCGGTGGAACGAAATAAGGCGAACAGCGCCATAAGGAGGGGGGGGGGGGGGGGATGCAGGGACGAACGGACGGAGCGAGGAAGGATTCTAAGTTAATTGTTTCTTTCTCGTTGTTTGTATATTGAGCAATGTATATAATGTATATGTACGCAGTACGCACATTATTTAGGCATGATCTTAACAAAAGAACGGGAGAGGTTAATAAAGCAATGATCTGAGCTTGCAAAATCGGATTAAAATTAGTCGTATCGTATCGTATTGAAATAACCACCTAAAACTCACACCGATACCCGTCAAAATTATTGGTAGTCCAAACGGATAAAGCAGGAGAAGCGTAGAGAAAATCTTAGCTATACACATGCAGGCAGACTTGTAAAATGGTGAATCAACGGGCTCGGCTTGTCCCCGTTTTGTGGTCAGCCCGTCCGGTCATGGTAACGATCGGGGTTCGCTGTCACTGCGTGCTTCGGCTGAGATGCAAATTTGGTCATAAACTGGGTATATTCTTGACTTCAGAACATACCCAGATTATGTGCTATGTTTATGATACCAGTTTTTACATATACAATAGAACGAAGTTAAACATACCAGATAAATGTAACTGAAATGTGTTCTGGAGTCCAGAACATACCTGGTTCGTTTGCCGGACTTGCATCTCGGCTGTAGCAGCGAGCCCTGACCGTTAAATGGGCCGAATGGACCCGACGGGTGGACGCCAAGACGGAAGTAACTCGAATCCGTTGATTCACCATTTTACAAGTCTGCATGCAGACACATGCGGCCCTAGCTCCAGACAACATGCGGGTGGCGGCACCACCCACGTACTCCAAAAATAGTTCATGGCCATGCTGTGTCTAAAATAGGAAAGCTGATTACAAACTGTGAGTCAGGCGACAGTCCAGACATTGCGACATTGCGACATTGCAGACGATACGAGTACGACTGGCGTGGCCGTGGCTTCTATCGGTACTCACCGACGCAGAGTTTGCCCCTTTTGACGTATCCCTCGGCACACTCGTGGCACATGTCCGGCCCGTCGCCCTGGCACGTGGCACACGATTTGTCGCAGTCTGAAAAACACGGCAGACTGCAGTCAGTACGTGCCGGCGGGCACCCCCAAACCCTGGCCGACACCCCCGTCTGCCGCTCCCCAGGCCGACACTCCCCCGTGGCCGACACTTCTCCGGCCGACATTTCCCCTGGCCGACACTTTTCCGGCCGACATTTCCCCCAGTCGACATCCCCGCGGTCAATAATTCCACTGGCCGACAACCGAGCCGCGGGAATTTAACGATCCCACATGGGCTGCGAGGCTGATTGTGGCCGGGATGAAACGGCCGGGTCAGCGGGGTCAGCCGGGTCAGCGGGGTCAGAACACCACCATGGCCGGACGCCAGCGGGAGGTACCCGCTCTGACCTATAGCGCGCTGGCTGGCGTACAGATAGCACGTGCCCGTTTAATTGGCGTGTGTGAAGGTCAGTGGCACTTCGCCAAGTGCACCCGCGTCCAGTGGTGGCTGTGGTGCAATGATGCAAACATAGGACGAACATCAATGCTCTGGACGTTCGTATGCCGGAAGGAAGTGTCATGCTATGTAGTGACGATACGTGGGTTTTCAAAACTACGGTAGCGTTCAGTGAAATATGGCTTCATCTCTTTCCTCTGGCCAATTATTTTGATGTTATCGGCGATAAAACTGAACTACCGCGGAAGTTCGCTCGTTAGGGATGCAGAGAGGCAATATCAGCGTCCGCAGCGACCGCCAACTTCCGCGCAATATTAAAGTTTAACCCGAGTTGGACATTCAATTCATACCACAGCACCATCCCGCATAACATCGGCCACCACACATTAATAATTCACACCGTGTGGCTTCCGCCCGGCTGACCTGTCGACAGGACCAGACAACTCCACCGGACCTGTGGACCACCCCCACACCACCGGACCTGGGGACCACCCCCACACCACCGGACCTGGGGACCACCCCCACACCACCGGACCTGGGGACCACCCCCACACCACCGGACCTGGGGACCACCTCCACACCACCGGACCTGGGGACCACCCCCACACCACCGGACCTGGGGACCACCCCCACACCACCGGACCTGGGGACCACCCCCACACCACCGGACCTGGGGACCACCCCCACACCACCGGACCTGGGGACCACCCCCACACCACCGGACCTGGGGACCACCCCCACACCACCGGACCTGGGGACCACCCCCACGCCACCGGACCTGGGGACCACCCCCACACCACCGGACCTGGGGACCACCCCCCACACCACCGGACCTGGGGACCACCCCCACACCACCGGATCTGGGGACCACCCCCACACCACCGGACCTGGGGACCACCCCCACACCACCGGACCTGGAGACCACCCCCACACCACCGGACCTGGGGACCACCCCCACACCACCGGACCTGGGGACCACCCCCACACCACCGGACCTGGGGACCACCCCCACACCACCGGACCTGGGGACCACCCCCACGCCACCGGACCTGGGGACCACCCCCACACCACCGGACCTGGGGACCACCCCCACACCACCGGACCTGGGGACCACCCCCACACCACCGGACCTGGGGACCACCCCCACGCCACCGGACCTGGGGACCACCCCCACACCACCGGACCTGGGGACCACCCCCACACCACCGGACCTGGGGACCACCCCCACACCACCGGACCTGGGGACCACCCCCACGCCACCGGACCTGGGGACCACCCCCACACCACCGGACCTGGGGACCACCCCCACACCACCGGACCTGGGGACCACCCCCACACCACCGGACCTGGGGACCACCCCCACGCCACCGGACCTGGGGACCACCCCCACACCACCGGACCTGGGGACCACCCCCACACCACCGGACCACCGGACCACCCCCACACCACCCCCACACCTGACACCCGTTTCGCAGTTACCGCGGCTGAGCACCACCCGTCTGCCGGCAAGAGCCTGACTCTCAGTGACGTCACATGCTCTCAATGACGTCACACGACCCCCAGTGACGTCACACGTCAGATCAAAGCCGGCAGACTGTCCGTGGGGGGCGGCGTATGAACGGGGCCGACTTCAGGGTTCAGAGGGCCCGTCACTCCGCCGTCAGCCAATCGGCGGACAGCTAGGGTCACAGGGCACGTTCTGCCACCGAGCGGAGCAGGGCAGAGCCGGCCAATTTCACAGGCTCATCCCCAATTCCAACCAGAGCGTTATTGCTTAGTGCCACGTCTGCCCAAAGCTCTGCAATGAGGTCCATATAAAATGGCGATGGCTCTGCTAGCCTACGAATAATGTCCATTCGGAATGGAATAAATTCCATCCCGACTTAACGACACCTCCAAGCAGAAATAAATCCCGCATTTGCGCAGAAGTTTTGATCCTGACCGCGGTACGGCGCCGCCATTCCTCGACCCTTGAGTCGACGCGTGCGGATTGGGGTTGAGTGGAAGGATGCCGGAATATCAGCGGTTACAGCGGCGCTGGACTATGGAACGGGAGCTCACTCGCTGACCACGGACGCCACTCCCTGAGGCGAACTGCCCGAAGAACAATTACCCGTCCGTTAATGGAAGCTGGTACCCGACGGGACACTTCGCTGGCCGAAACCGATATACGACATTTCGTGATGCGATTCAGTGGGGTCTGAATACGACATTTCGCGATGCAATTCCATTTGCATGTCGGGGGTTCTGTCTTTCGCTGGACTGGGCACAGAAAGTTTTCTCCCTGAAATGGTCTGCTGCCAACCTATAAACAAACCTTCCGGGACAAAATTGCAAACACAACCACCCGTCTGCCCATGTTCCTGGTCTCCGAACTTTGCAATTACAATATATAGTACGCAATATCAAAGCAGAGAACTACGCAGTTGCATGGGTCCACTTAACCCGAGATCTTGAACTATTTGCCGTTAAGTCGCAGCAGCGAGGAGTATCAACGCACTTGTAAAGTTCAAAGACGTTTGATATTGATGTCTGGTTAATTAAAAATACAATCGCGTACGGAAGCTCAAAATCTGCACTGGCACAAAGGCTTGGCACAAAGGTTATGGCACAAAGGATACTTTCCAATCAAACACATACAAATTAAATTTTTAGCAGGACGACTGAGCTGATCATTAAAAATGTAGATATACCAAGGTCCAATACATGGAGCGCAGTAAACAAACCTTAGTCAACGGAAAGCTGGCGAACTAAGCATTCCGCTAGTTCTCCAACGCGCATCAACTCGACACGGCCTGCTGTACTCACGGTCACGGCAGACAACACGATCGTGTTTTTCAAGGTCTCATTTCGCCTACAACCTAGTTTTGGCCAACTGCGCCAAAAACGCCGTCGTCATCGTCGTCGTCAGCGGCAGCGGCGACGGTGGCGCTGACAACAGAGGAGAGTTTACCTCTGGTCGATCCGGCCCGGCCGCCTGGGTCATATTTTGATGAGCCAAGAACTGCCCCCCCCCCCCCCCATCAGCCGAGCGGAGCCAATTGCCGGTCTGCCAAGCGTCATCTCATCCATAGTCGGCGGCATAGCGGGGGGGAGCAGACTAGCGGACTTTTACGATATTGTCGACAGCGATTTGTCTCGCTTTGATCCATCAGGGGCAGCTCTAGAAGTGTCCGCCCCTCAGGGACCAGTAGAGTGGCAGGATGATGGTGAGCTGGATTTGATCCATCAGAGACAGCTCTAGAAGCGTCCGCCCCTCAGGGACCAGTAGAGTGGTAGGATGATGGTGAGCTGGATTTGATCCATCAGAGACAGCTCTATAAGTATCCGCCCCTCAGGGACCAGTAGAGTGGTAGGATGATGGTGATCTGGATTTGATCCATCAGGGACAGCTCTAGAAGTGTCCGCCCCTCAGGGACCAGTAGAGTGGTAGGATGATGGTGAGCTGGATTTGATCCATCAGGGACAGCTCTATAAGTGTCCGCCCCTCAGGGACCAGTAGAGTGGCAGGATGATGGTGAGCTGGATTTGATCCATCAGGGACAGCTCTATAAGTGTCCGCCCCTCAGGGACCAGTAGAGTGGTAGGATGATGGTGAGCTGGATTTGATCCATCAGGGACAGCTCCAGAAGTGTCCGCCCCTCAGGGACCAGTAGAGTGGTAGGATGATGGTGAGCTGGATTTGATCCATCAGGGACAGCTCTATAAGTGTCCGCCCCTCAGGGGCCAGTAGAGTGGCAGGATGATGGTGAGCTGGATCCATCAGGGACAGCTCTAGAAGTGTCCGCCCCTCAGGGACCAGTAGAGTGGTAGGATGATGGTGAGCTGGATTTGATCCATCAGGGACAGCTCTATAAGTGTCCGCCCCTCAGGGGCCAGTAGAGTGGCAGGATGATGGTGAGCTGGATTTGATCCATCAGGGACAGCTCTATAAGTGTCCGCCCCTCAGGGACCAGTAGAGTGGTAGGATGATGGTGAGCTGGATTTGATCCATCAGGGACAGCTCTAGAAGTGTCCGCCCCTCAGGGGCCAGTAGAGTGGCAGGATGATGGTGCCGCCCCTCAGGGACCAGTAGAGTGGCAGGATGATGGTGCCGCCCCTCAGGGACCAGTAGAGTGGCAGGATGATGGTGCCGCCCCTCAGGGACCAGTAGAGTGGTAGGATGATGGTGAGCTGGATTTGATCCATCAGGGACAGCTCTGGAAGTGTCCGCCCCTAGGGGCCAGTAGAGTGGCAGGATGATGGTGAGCTGGATTTGATCCATCAGACAGCTCTAGAAGTGTCCGCCCCTCAGGGACCAGTAGAGTGGCAGGATGATGGTGAGCTGGATGCTCTAGAAGTGTCCGCCCCTCAGGGACCAGTAGAGTGGCAGGATGATGGTGAGCTGGATTTGATCCATCAGAGACAGCTCTAGAAGTGTCCGCCCCTCAGGGACCAGTAGAGTGGCAGGATGATGGTGAGCTGGATTTGATCCATCAGAGACAGCTCTAGAAGTGTCCGCCCCTCAGGGACCAGTAGAGTGGCAGGATGATGGTGAGCTGGATGCTCTAGAAGTGTCCGCCCCTCAGGGACCAGTAGAGTGGTAGGATGAAGTGTCCGCCCCTCAGGGACCAGTAGAGTGGCAGGATGATGGTGAGCTGGATGCTCTAGAAGTGTCCGCCCCTCAGGGACCAGTAGAGTGGTAGGATGATGGTGAGCTGGATGCTCTCTATCAATGGCTCGTTACGCACCATTCTTCGGAGTCTGAACAGAATACGCTGGTCAGCTGTGCATAGCTTTTCTGAGAGCAGAACGCTTCTGAACCTATACATCTATAACAAAATGACTGCGGTCAAGAACACGCAGGCTTTTGTGAGACTTGCCATTTGTTGAGAGCTTTTGTTGAGACATTACAGAACTCCTCTGTGAAATTACGACGCATCATAAAACCTCACAGCTTGTGGAAAATGTAATTTATGTGACAATCTGACTGGTACAATTTGTGGCGGTGTTCTGGGGATTCACGGCTACCGCGACTGTTGTGGTTATAGGACGGCCGGTCTCCATACGTCTAACGATTTACTGTTTATCCGCAGATGACTCTAATTGAGTCATTCGCAGATTACTATAATTTATTTTCGGTACGCTTTAAGATAGTTTTTACATGACTGCTTTCTGTGCACAGACAGTTGTGTCGGAAAATGGCTCCGAACTGCAGCATCTTTAATAAGTTACACATTAACTAGTACCCTTCTTAAAACCACCGTAGTCTGGCTCTCATCTGGTGTCCTGGGCTGGAACACTGCGAAGACATAACCCCCCCCCCCCCCCCCCCCCCGACAGCTGCTTTGGATGTTGCTGTACAACATCGAAATCTCCCGTTAACATGGACTGAGCTCTCACATGTGGAAACATTTCGATCTCCACGTCACCTATCGTCGTTCACTCCGACTGTTAGTAATACCAGTAACCGACAGATGGCAGACATAGTCAGGCAACACACATCCGACTTCTGAGCCCGTCGGACTTTGCCCAGATGTCGTTACTCACCCATGCAGGTGAATCTTCCGGGGTCGTTGATGCACAGCTGGTTGGCTCGACACGTGTCCGACTTCAGGCACTCGTTGATGTCGGAGCATCCGAACTCGGCCTCCCACTGGTAGCCCGAGGTACAGCGAACGCAGTGCTTCGGGCCCGCCTGAGAGAAGAGAGTGATCATCAGACGGTGCAGGGCAGGGTGAGGGCGGAGGTGAGGGCGGAGGTGAGGGCGGAGGTGAGGGCGGAGGTGAGGGAGGAGCATCCGAACTCGGCTTCCCACTGGTAGCCCGAGGTACAGCGAACGCAGTGCTTCGGGCCCGCCTGAGAGAAGAGAGTGATCATCAGACGGTGCAGGGCAGGGTGAGGGCGGAGGTGAGGGCGGAGGTGAGGGCGGAGGTGAGGGCGGAGGTGAGGGCGGAGGTGAGGACGGAGTTGATGTCAGAGCATCCGAGCTCGGCTTCCCACTGGTAGCCCGAGGTACAGCGAACGCAGTGCTTCGGGCCCGCCTGAGAAGAGTGATCATCAGACGGTGCAGGGCAGGGTGAGGGCGGAGGTTAGGGCGGAGGTTAGGGCGGAGGTGAGGGCGGAGTTGATGTCAGAGCATCCGAACTCGGCTTCCCACTGGTAGCCCGAGGTACAGCGGACGCAGTGCTTCGGGCCCGCCTGAGAAGAGAGTGATCATCAGACGGTGCAGGGCAGGGTGAGGGCGGAGGTGAGGGCGGAGGTGAGGGCGGAGGTGAGGGCGGAGCATCCGAACTCGGCTTCCCACTGGTAGCCCGAGGTACAGCGAACGCAGTGCTTCGGGCCCGCCTGAGAGAAGAGAGTGATCATCAGACGGTGCAGGGCAGGGTGAGGGCGGAGGTGAGGGCGGAGGTGAGGGCGGAGGTGAGGGCGGAGGTGAGGGCGGAGGTGAGGGAGGAGCATCCGAACTCGGCTTCCCACTGGTAGCCCGAGGTACAGCGAACGCAGTGCTTCGGGCCCGCCTGAGAAGAGAGTGATCATCAGACGGTGCAGGGCAGGGTGAGGGCGGAGGTTAGGGCGGAGGTTAGGGCGGAGGTGAGGGCGGAGTTGATGTCAGATCATCCGAACTCGGCTTCCCACTGGTAGCCCGAGGTACAGCGGACGCAGTGCTTCGGGCCCGCCTGAGAAGCGGGGTGAGCCATGCGTGGTCAGCACACGGCACAGGGCACTCTGGGAGGTCAGAGGTACTGAACATATAAGGTACAGGGGCACGGGGAAAGTCACATGGACACGGGGGAGGGGGAAGGGGAAGGAGGTCTGATGAGCAGTTATATTCCGCCCAATTGATCGATAAAAAAGTCTGTTAAGAAATGACGAAGCACGAAAGACAAAACTTTGGCAGCACCGAGCACTTCCGAATGTTATATACAACTTTCTACTACTACTATACGATGATGAAATGCGGCTTCCAAAATGGAAAGCTAGACACGTCGCCGATTGAGCTCATCACATCACGTATCAATCCGCAGCCAGGTGTTGGGCTGAGGAAGCCGGACAGCCCCACACCGATACTGACCCCGGCGCAGGCGCCGTCGCAAGACTTGTGACAGGGCGAGCAGACCAGCTTGGTGTCGTCCTTGTACGCCTCGTAGTGGTCCGTGACGTTACACGAGTCACACAGCGTGGCGGCATAGCCCTGGCTGCAGACACAGGCGCCGTTGCCCTTCCGGGAGCCGTCCCCCTGGCGGCGGGCAGCGGAGGTGAGACAAACGTCAGACTGCTATGTGACACAGACGAGCCTTGCTAGGAGCCGTCCCCCTGGCGGCGGGCAGCGGAGGTGAGGGAGCCGTCCCCCTGGCGGCGGGCAGCGGAGGTGAGGGAGCCGTCCCCTGGCGGCGGGCAGCGGAGGTGAGGGAGCCGTCCCCCTGGCGGCGGGCAGCGGAGGTGAGGGAGCCGTCCCCCTGGCGGCGGGCAGCGGAGGTGAGGGAGCCGTCCCCTGGCGGCGGGCAGCGGAGGCGAGGGAGCCGTCCCCTGGCGCCCCCTGGCGGCGGGGAGCGGAGGTGCTGCGTGACACAGACGAGCCTTGCTAGGAGCCGTCCCCTGGCGGCGGGCAGCGGAGGTGAGGGAGCCGTCCCCTGGCGCCCCCTGGCGGCGGGGAGCGGAGGTGAGGGAGCCGTCCCCTGGCGGCGGGCAGCGGAGGTGAGGGAGCCGTCCCCCTGGCGGCGGGCAGCGGAGGTGAGGGAGCCGTCCCCCTGGCGGCGGGCAGCGGAGGTGAGGGAGCCGTCCCCTGGCGCCCCCTGGCGGCGGGCAGCGGAGGTGAGGGAGCCGTCCCCTGGCGCCCCCTGGCGGCGGGCAGCGGAGGCGAGGGAGCCGTCCCCCTGGCGGCGGGCAGCGGAGGTGAGGGAGCCGTCCCCCTGGCGGCGGGCAGCGGAGGTGAGGGAGCCGTCCCCTGGCGCCCCCTGGCGGCGGGCAGCGGAGGTGAGGGAGCCGTCCCCCTGGCGGCGGGCAGCGGAGGTGAGGGAGCCGTCCCCCTGGCGGCGGGCAGCGGAGGTGAGGGAGCCGTCCCCTGGCGCCCCCTGGCGGCGGGCAGCGGAGGTGAGGGAGCCGTCCCCTGGCGCCCCCTGGCGGCGGGCAGCGGAGGCGAGGGAGCCGTCCCCCTGGCGGCGGGCAGCGGAGGTGAGGGAGCCGTCCCCCTGGCGGCGGGCAGCGGAGGTGAGGGAGCCGTCCCCTGGCGCCCCCTGGCGGCGGGCAGCGGAGGCGAGGGAGCCGTCCCCCTGGCGGCGGGCAGCGGAGGTGAGGGAGCCGTCCCCCTGGCGGCGGGCAGCGGAGGTGAGGGAGCCGTCCCCTGGCGCCCCCTGGCGGCGGGCAGCGGAGGTGAGGGAGCCGTCCCCTGGCGCCCCCTGGCGGCGGGCAGCGGAGGCGAGGGAGCCGTCCCCCTGGCGGCGGGCAGCGGAGGTGAGGGAGCCGTCCCCCTGGCGGCGGGCAGCGGAGGTGAGGGAGCCGTCCCCTGGCGCCCCCTGGCGGCGGGCAGCGGAGGTGAGGGAGCCGTCCCCTGGCGCCCCCTGGCGGCGGGCAGCGGAGGCGAGGGAGCCGTCCCCCTGGCGGCGGGCAGCGGAGGTGAGGGAGCCGTCCCCCTGGCGGCGGGCAGCGGAGGTGAGGGAGCCGTCCCCTGGCGGCGGGCAGCGGAGGTGAGGGAGCCGTCCCCCTGGCGGCGGGCAGCGGAGGTGAGGGAGCCGTCCCCCTGGCGGCGGGCAGCGGAGGTGAGGGAGCCGTCCCCTGGCGCCCCCTGGCGGCGGGCAGCGGAGGCGAGGGAGCCGTCCCCCTGGCGGCGGGCAGCGGAGGTGAGGGAGCCGTCCCCCTGGCGGCGGGCAGCGGAGGTGAGGGAGCCGTCCCCTGGCGCCCCCTGGCGGCGGGCAGCGGAGGTGAGGGAGCCGTCCCCCTGGCGGCGGGCAGCGGAGGTGAGGGAGCCGTCCCCTGGCGCCCCCTGGCGGCGGGCAGCGGAGGTGAGGGAGCCGTCCCCTGGCGCCCCCTGGCGGCGGGCAGCGGAGGCGAGGGAGCCGTCCCCCTGGCGGCGGGCAGCGGAGGTGAGGGAGCCGTCCCCCTGGCGGCGGGCAGCGGAGGTGAGGGAGCCGTCCCCTGGCGGCGGGCAGCGGAGGTGAGGGAGCCGTCCCCCTGGCGGCGGGCAGCGGAGGTGAGGGAGCCGTCCCCCTGGCGGCGGGCAGCGGAGGTGAGGGAGCCGTCCCCTGGCGCCCCCTGGCGGCGGGCAGCGGAGGCGAGGGAGCCGTCCCCCTGGCGGCGGGCAGCGGAGGTGAGGGAGCCGTCCCCCTGGCGGCGGGCAGCGGAGGTGAGGGAGCCGTCCCCTGGCGCCCCCTGGCGGCGGGCAGCGGAGGCGAGGGAGCCGTCCCCTGGCGCCCCTGGCGGCGGGGAGCGGAGGTGCTGTGTGACACAGACGAGCCTCGATAGGAGCCGTCCCCCTGGCGGCGGGCAGCGGAGGTGCTGTGTGACACAGACGAGCCTCGATAGGAGCCGTCCCCCTGGCGGCGGGCAGCGGAGGTGAGGGAGCCGTCCCCTGGCGCCCCTGGCGGCGGGCAGCGGAGGCGAGGGAGCCGTCCCCTGGCGCCCCTGGCGGCGGGCAGCGGAGGTGAGGGAGCCGTCCCCTGGCGCCCCTGGCGGCGGGGAGCGGAGGTGCTGTGTGACACAGACGAGCCTCGATAGGAGCCGTCCCCCTGGCGGCGGGCAGCGGAGGTGAGGGAGCCGTCCCCTGGCGCCCCCTGGCGGCGGGCAGCGGAGGTGAGGGAGCCGTCCCCTGGCGCCCCTGGCGGCGGGCAGCGGAGGTGCTGTGTGACACAGAGGAGCCTCGATAGGACATACATTATGTAGAGACGCGCCTCCATTGGCAGCACGAATGGTGACGAATTAACACCAGCGTAGTATTCGGATAAATATACCACCTTTGGAAGTGAACACTGGGCACCGAAGAAAAACAGCATAACAGCATGCACACTCGTCGCTGCAGTAAATCTTCCTCAGACTCCCTGTCTATCAGCATCTCCATGTATGCGTGTTACGAGGCGCGCGTTGCGCACATATACGCACTTATCCCCCCCCCCCCACATCCCCCAGTCACTCTGCAGTGCATGTCCCCTAACCCTGCACACACTGGTCACGTGACTTCACCCTCCCACTGCACACACTGGTCACGTGACTTCACCCTCCCACTGCACACACTGGTCACGTGACTTCACCCTCCAACTGCACACACTGGTCACGTGACTTCACCCTCCCACTGCACACACTGGTCACGAGACTTCACCTTCCCACTGCACACACTGGTCACGTGACTTCACCCTCCCACTGCACACACTGGTCACGTGACTTCACCCTCCCACTGCACACACTGGTCACGTGACTTCACCCTCCCACTGCACACACTGGTCACGAGACTTCACCTTCCCACTGCACCCACTGGTCACGTGACTTCACCCTCCCACTGCACACACTGGTCACGTGACTTCACCCTCCCACTGCACACACTGGTCACGTGACTTCACCCTCCCACTGCACACACTGGTCACGAGACTTCACCTTCCCACTGCACCCACTGGTCACGTGACTTCACCCTCCCACTGCACACACTGGTCACGTGACTTCACCCTCCCACTGCACACACTGGTCACGAGACTTCACCTTCCCACTGCACACACTGGTCACGTGACTTCACCCTCCCACTGCACACACTGGTCACGTGACTTCACCCTCCCACTGCACACACTGGTCACGAGACTTCACCTTCCCACTGCACCCACTGGTCACGTGACTTCACCCTCCCACTGCACACACTGGTCACGTGACTTCACCCTCCCACTGCACACACTGGTCACGTGACTTCACCCTCCCACTGCACACACTGGTCACGAGACTTCACCTTCCCACTGCACCCACTGGTCACGCGACTTCACCCTCCCACTGCACCCACTGGTCACGTGACTTCACCCTCCCACTGCACACACTGGTCACGTGACTTCACCCTCCCACTGCACACACTGGTCGTGACTTCACCCTCCCACTGCACACACTGGTCACGTGACTTCACCCTCCCACTGCATACACTGGTCACGAGACTTCACCCTCCCACTGCACACACTGGTCACGTGACTTCACCCTCCCACTGCATGCACTGGTCACGAGACTTCACCCTCCCACTGCACACACTGGTCACGTGACTTCACCCTCCCACTGCACACACTGGTCATGATACTTCACCTTCCCACTGCACACACTGGTCACGTGACTTCACCCTGCCACTGCACACACTGGTCACGTGACTTCACCCTGCCACTGCACACACTGATCACGTGACTTCACTCTGCCACTAGTCACCTTGCAGTGGCCGTGCCCGGAGCAGGGCGTGTCCGCTCCGCCGGGACACGGCTGGCAGGTGGGACCGTAGTGTCCCGCTGGACAGCAGACGCGGCGTCGCTCCACACACAGCCAGGTGTGCAGGTCAGGGCGCGGTTCCGCCGGCCACCACTCGGTCTCCATCTCCTCCTCGGCGTCGTTAGCCACGTCATGACACTGGAGAGACGGGGACGAGTCAGCAGGTGATGTTACGACATCAACCACGTCATGACACTGGAGAGGCGGGGGACGAGTCAGCAGGTGATGTTACGACGTCAACCACGTCATGACACTGGAGAGGCAGGGGACGAGTCAGCAGGTGACGTTACGACGTCAACCACGTCATGACACTGGAGAGACGGGGACGAGTCAGCAGGTGACGTTACGACGTCAATCACGTCATGACACTGGAGAGGCGGGGGACGAGTTAGCAGGTGACGTTACGACGTCAACCACGTCATGGCACTGGAGAGACGGGGACGAGTCAGCAGGTGACGTTACGACGTCAACCACGTCATGACACTGGAGAGACGGGGACGAGTCAGCAGGTGACGTTACGTCCACCACGTCATGATGATAATGTGGGGTTATGAGCGCATCGACTACTCAGATCATACGGCGTGTTTGGACGTCGATACTGATGACAACGGACAAGTCAGCAGGTGGACAGGACGTAATTCGTCAACAGAAATCACTTAGTGCCACAGCTTTTAGTGTGCCTGCATATCGCACGTACCATTGTGCTTCCACGAAAGTACAAGCTTGGTAGAGACAATGCGTCACAAAATCCCTGAGATACAAAACATGTGTAATGATAGATCAGCACCACCTCCAAATTTTGCCATGGATTTTAAGAAAGCATAGCATACAAACTAAATGTTAATTGACAATTCATATACCAACTTTATGTTTAATGTCACGAAAAGGGACCGACCTGGTCCGACCTACATTGCTGGAATGCCCTGTCCAACTGACCTGGCTTTTTCCGACGACAATGTCCGTGCACAGCATGGATTGTATTTCGGCCAGCCGGACCTCAGAGTGGGCGTAGTTCTTCAGCTTCTTCGCCTCCCAGTCGGCATCGCCTCCCTCGTGGTATCCCCGTGCTGTCTTCTCCATCGCCTGGACGCCACAAAATCAGCCAGTGAGGAGGAACTGACCCGCAGTCAATCATCTGAACTGGAAGGCACACACTGGACACTGGGCAGCATCACCCCCCCCCCCCCCGTCGCAAACTAACGGCAGCGAGTGGCAGGCTGTAATAATACGCATCATACACAAAACAATATTGAGTCAGCATACGCAAAGGTGTTTCAATGGTGTACTGATATTGTACAGCGCTGGAGTGTGAACACCAAGCAATACCATGTAAATGCCACTTCACATGCCAAAGACGGTGCAATACCATAACCTGATTTGTTGGCATATAATAGTCAAAATACAACTGGTATTGGGCTGTATGATAAATATAAATACTCACTGCTTTGAACGATTTTACCACAGCCTTGCAGGCCTGGCATGCCCCTAAGGTAGAATGGTGTTTTTCATTAATATCTAGATCAAGTCTGCCATTGACACATGCAGCACTCAGCAGAATCAGCAGATGCCACAATTCCATGGTTTGCATCTGAAAGATCAACAATGTTACAGAAGACATCATAGTCACTCAAAATATCCAGTAAACCTGCATTTCTACCTGGTGCACTAAACCGATTCGCTTCTTATACAGTGTGGGAGGCCAAAGGGAAAGTAAGGTAGATGAGGGAAGTGGTATAACTGCCACTTTGTCTGCATTTCAAAACCCACAATACACTAGAACCCAAGCTACTGTTTTGGAACACACAGGCACACAGACTGTCATTGTCTATGGCCTTGTGTAAGATGGTTTTGACTTTTCTAAAGTTCTCAGAGGTTTTCTAAGTCCTGTCAAAGGTAGTGTGGTTTAGACTGCACATGTTGTGCAAGAAATGATTAACAAATTTAAGCCATGCATGCTTTTCTAGTTTACTTGCTTTACAATCTGTTACACTTTGCTACAGTTCCAAAGTGTCAATATCTTTAAAATAAGAAACACTGTGCTGTGTACATGGGTTAAAAGTTCAGTTGCTTCTTGCTTGTCACATCAAAACACCAGACTTCATGCTATTCATGCTATAAGGTGTGTATCAGTCCTTGAGTGCATTTGTATAGTCTACACCACCAATAGCATGGAAGTCTGTGTGCCAAGGCCCCGGCCCAAATCACGAAAAGGCAATATTTTCATGAACGCTGCAGGACTCCGACTAAGGAAAAAGAAGCGCCTACTGTGGCAGCTGTATGCCCAATATCGCGACGCCATCGATTATGCCCGGTACGTCCGAGTGAGGAACGATCTCCGAAAGATGACGCGAAAACTGCGGGAAGATTTTCAGAAAGGCTAAGGACCTAAGGAAAAAACCCAAACCGTTCTGGCGGTATGCAAACACTCGCCTTAAAACCAAAACACGAGTTGAGGATTTAAAGGACAATGACAGCCCTGTGGCCTCCGAAGGAGTCAAAAAGGCGAAACTGCTCAACAGGTTTTTCAGCAGTGTATTCACCATTGAGGACGTCGAACGGGCGCCAGAGTTGACCAGAACCTTCACCGGTCCACTCATTGAGGATGTTGACGTCACAGTGGGAGAAGTGGAGAGGAGAATGGCTGGTCTCAAGTTGTTTAGTGCCCCCAGCCCTGACGGCCTACATCTGCGAGTATTGAAGGAGACCGCTGGCATTCTCGCGGCGCCCGTGGCTTCGCTCTTCCAGGACTCATTACAGAATGGTGACCTTCCAGCGGACTGGAAGTTGGGGCAGGTAGTGCCAATTCATAAAAAAACAGCAAACAGTTACCTAGTAACTATCGGCCGATTAGCTGGACCTCCGTCCTGTGCAAACTGCTTGAATCCATCATCGGCGACACGGTCATGGATCACCTGGGGCACCACAATCTCATCAGTGACTCGCAACATGGCTTCAGGCCTAGGCGGTCGTGTTCAACACAGCTGTTGGCTTCTATTGATGACTGGTCCAGACGCTTGGAGAATGGTGAACAAATCGATGTAGCCTATCTCACAGTGTCCTATCATTGGGAAACTTGGGTGGAAAACGACACCCTATGGATACTATTTTACACTTTTCCTGAGTTTTACTGTGCATTTTCCACATTTTAAAATGTATTGGATAATTGGAACCCTGGCGCTGATTTATGGATGTAATGATGGGGACAGCCTGTGTAGGGAGACAGGTGAGAATTGGCATAGGTACCAAACAACTAATTCTGGCGAGCGGGTAATTGGATATTGATAAAGCCGCTAACATATTATTTTTGGTTTAATTTTCCACTCTTTATGCTTATTTTTAGACATAATTTGTTAACTCTGCACCCCAGCTCAATAATAATACATCAGCTAACTACTCTTCTTCTATTAGGGACCTCAAGACACCATAAACTGGGGAGGTGCGTTACTGAAGTTTCACCGAATAGCCTACTTTGCATAGCAGCAGTGCTCATGATGAACGAGGGCAACATAAATCAATATCGGTCATTGTCAGTTTCGAAACGTATCTGCCGTAACCATCGTGATGCCGTGATGCAAAACAAATATTTGCAGCATTCTATATATTGATCAAACATTAAACATAACGCACCAATTCAACCTACAGATGGTGAATTTTTAAATGCTAAACACTGACATGTGCAATTCTGATTAGCCGGTCAATTTTAGGTGCGTATTGAACGTAGCTGATGCGCGAGGACGAGTCTATTTTTTTGCTTATAGTGATGTATTCTACGTCAGCAGCTGATGCATGAACGTCTGATGCTGGATGATTTATACCGAATTTCAAGATACAATGCGTAATTTTCAATTATATTATACCTGATTAACTTTCGGAATAATAAATACAAATTTACAAAGGAGGGTCCAGGCCAAAGTTTTATTGAAACAATTATCAAACTTCATTACTATCAGCTAGAGGCGCCACTTTTGTACTCTGATCAGCCAGCCAGCCTGGAAACACTCGCATTTTTCGGAGCCTCCCGTTAGCTCACAAACTTCGGGCCATCGGCTGTCAATCACTCACATATATGTCTTACACAAAGCCCTTAATATTGTGGTGATGGTGTGGATTGTGTTCGGTGCACCACCTGGGTGCGCCTCTGCCGGTTCCGGACCACCACCGCGGGCGTACCTCGTCCGGCTCATTGTCAGCGGTCGGTGGAGCGGCAGTCTTCGGTTTACGGTGAGTACGTGCACATCACAATATGATCAAACTATTCCTGGCCAGGATAAGGTATACTCATCACAAATCGACCGTCATTCTTTCTTCCCGGCGCGCCTCTTGACACGGCGTCAAACAACAGAGTTTTCATAGTAAATCGTTTGTGTATTTGTTGACTGGTTTGTGTATGGTCTGACTGGCAGTATCGGGCTGGTGGTACAAAGAGCATCAATACCGAATTCACTGTTTCGTAAAGCCAAACACGATACACCTCGTCGGTCACAGCGAACACCAGAGCATGACAAGCGCTGCCGACCGGCCGGCCGGCACTGACCACGGCCCACATGGCCGTAGACCCAACTAATGCAGGGAGTTAAAAAGCGCTCCTTATTATCCTCGATCACGTCTGCGCTCGGACACAGGAAAACACAGCATGCACAGGTGGATTATATCCTACCGTCCGTACAGCTCCATAGCAAATAAGCATCGCCACAACCGACCACCGCACACCAAATCAAGTTACAGGCTACAGCCTTACAAATGACTTCAGTGGATGCTTTGCAGCAGGCGGCTCGACCAACCAGTCTCAGTTGTACTGAAAACAGTCCCCTTTGACCAGAAACATAGATGGATTGGGTTGCATGCTCCATATCACGTGACTATCGCGTGACTATTGCAAACCCTCCATTGAGCACCTCTGGGGATTTTGAACACAGAGTTGCGTGTGTGGCGAGTGGGGACGAGGTTAGGAAACTGGCATGTCCTAAGCTCTAGTTTGTCGTTATTACACAGCCTGGCAAACCCTACCAATGACACTTTAAACCCTAACCCCAGCCACGCCGCGGGGCTGCTCCAATTCTTCAGACGGCTCCTGCTGTTGCTGGACGTCCACCTTCTTCACGATCGGATCATCACTGTCCTTCAGATCGTACTTCTTGATCATCTTCTCAAACGTGTCAACGATCGCTTCTCTGAGAACAAGAGAAACGTTACAAAATTAAATCAAACTACGTGTCGACTACACCAATCGACGCCTTTCAAATTCGAATGTCAAGGTATTAACAATGAGTCGGCTTGACCACGTTGACTAACCGCTCAGCTGGTATGTAGCCAGTACTAAGAAAACGGTATACGACGATCCACCCACGGTGCATCCTGGCACCAGCCCCTGCGGCGTCGTGCGGCGGTTACCTGAAGGTGTCCTGGTTGAAGAGGTAGGCACCAATGTGGCCCGTATCGATAAAGCGAACCTTGCTGCCGGGCCACAACTCCGTCAGGCTGGTCAGACCTTCACGCGGGACGTAGGCGTCATCCCGCGCCTGACAGGAGACGAATACTCAGTGTCACAGGTCAGACTGGTCAGGATATAGGTAAGACCCTCACGCGGGACGTAGGCGTCATCCCGCGCCTGGCAGGAGACGAATACTCAGTGTCAGACAGGTCAGACTGGTCAGGATATAGGTAAGACCCTCACGTGGGACGTAGGCGTCATCCCACGCCTGTTTTGAGACGAATACTCAGTGTCAGACAGGTCAGACTGGTCAGGATATAGGTAAGACCCTCACGTGGTACGTAGGCGTCATCCCGCGCCTGTCAGGAGACGAATACTCAGTGTCAGACAGGTCAGACTGGTCAGGATATAGGTCAGACCCTCACGTGGTACGTAGGCGTCATCCCGCGCCTGACAGGAGACGAATACTCAGTGTCAGACAGGTCAGACTGGTCAGGATATAGGTCAGACCCTCACGTGGGACGTAGGCGTCATCCCGCGCCTGACAGGAGACGAATACTCAGTGTCAGACAGGTCAGACTGGTCAGGATATAGGTAAGACCCTCACGTGGGACGTAGGCGTCATCCCGCGCCTGGCAGGAGACGAATACTCAGTGTCAGACAGGTCAGACTGGTCAGGATATAGGTCAGACCTTCACGTGGTACGTAGGCGTCATCCCACGCCTGACAGGAGACGAATACTCAGTGACAGACAGGTCAGACTGGTCAGGATATAGGTCAGACCCTCACGTGGGACGTAGGCGTCATCCCGCGCCTGTTTTGAGACGAATACTCAGTGTCAGACAGGTCAGACTGGTCAGGATATAGGTCAGACCCTCACGTGGGACGTAGGCGTCATCCCACGCCTGTTTTGAGACGAATACTCAGTGTCAGACAGGTCAGACTGGTCAGGATATAGGTAAGACCCTCACGTGGTACGTAGGCGTCATCCCGCGCCTGGCAGGAGACGAATACTCAGTGTCAGACAGGTCAGACTGGTCAGGATATAGGTCAGACCCTCACGTGGTACGTAGGCGTCATCCCGCGCCTGACAGGAGACGAATACTCAGTGTCAGACAGGTCAGACTGGTCAGGATATAGGTCAGACCCTCACGTGGGACGTAGGCGTCATCCCGCGCCTGACAGGAGACGAATACTCAGTGTCAGACAGGTCAGACTGGTCAGGATATAGGTAAGACCCTCACGTGGGACGTAGGCGTCATCCCGCGCCTGGCAGGAGACGAATACTCAGTGTCAGACAGGTCAGACTGGTCAGGATATAGGTCAGACCTTCACGTGGTACGTAGGCGTCATCCCACGCCTGACAGGAGACGAATACTCAGTGACAGACAGGTCAGACTGGTCAGGATATAGGTCAGACCCTCACGTGGGACGTAGGCGTCATCCCACGCCTGTTTTGAGACGAATACTCAGTGTCAGACAGGTCAGACTGGTCAGGATATAGGTAAGACCTTCACGTGGGACGTAGGCGTCATCCCGCGCCTGGCAGGAGACGAATACTCAGTGTCAGACAGGTCAGACTGGTCAGGATATAGATAAGACCCTCACGTGGGACGTAGGCGTCATCCCGCGCCTGGCAGGAGACGAATACTCAGTGTCAGACAGGTCAGACTGGTCAGGATATAGGTCAGACCCTCACGTGGTACGTAGGCATCATCCCGCGCCTGACAGGAGACGAATACTCAGTGTCACAGGTCAGACTGGTCAGGATATAGGTCAGACCCTCACGTGGGACGTAGGCATCATCCCGCGCCTGTTTTGAGACGAATACTCAGTGTCAGACAGGTCAGACTGGTCAGGATATAGGTAAGACCCTCACGTGGGACGTAGGCATCATCCCGCGCCTGTCGGGAGACGAATACTCAGTGACAGACAGGTCAGACTGGTCAGGATATAGGTCAGACCTTCACGTGGTACGTAGGCGTCATCCCGCGCCTGTCAGCAGACGAATACTCAGTGTCAGACAGGTCAGACTGGTCAGGATATAGGTAAGACCCTCACGTGGGACGTAGGCATCATCCCGCGCCTGTTTTGAGACGAATACTCAGTGTCAGACAGGTCAGACTGGTCAGGATATAGGTCAGACCTTCACGTGGTACGTAGGCGTCATCCCGCGCCTGTCAGCAGACGAATACTCAGTGTCAGACAGGTCAGACTGGTCAGGATATAGGTAAGACCCTCACGTGGGACGTAGGCATCATCCCGCGCCTGTTTTGAGACGAATACTCAGTGTCAGACAGGTCAGACTGGTCAGGATATAGGTCAGACCTTCACGTGGGACGTAGGCGTCATCCCGCGCCTGGCAGGAGACGAATACTCAGTGTCAGACAGGTCAGACTGGTCAGGATATAGGTCAGACCTTCACGTGGGACGTAGGCGTCATCCCGCGCCTGTCAGCAGACGAATACTCAGTGTCAGACAGGTCAGACTGGTCAGGATATAGGTAAGACCCTCACGTGGGACGTAGGCATCATCCCGCGCCTGTTTTGAGACGAATACTCAGTGTCAGACAGGTCAGACTGGTCAGGATATAGGTCAGACCTTCACGTGGTACGTAGGCGTCATCCCGCGCCTGTCAGCAGACGAATACTCAGTGTCAGACAGGTCAGACTGGTCAGGATATAGGTAAGACCCTCACGTGGGACGTAGGCATCATCCCGCGCCTGTTTTGAGACGAATACTCAGTGTCAGACAGGTCAGACTGGTCAGGATATAGGTAAGACCTTCACGTGGGACGTAGGCATCATCCCGCGCCTGTTTTGAGACGAATACTCAGTGTAAGACAGGTCAGACTGGTCAGGATATAGGTCAGACCCTCACGTGGGACGTAGGCGTCATCCCACGCCTGTTTTGAGACGAATACTCAGTGTCACAGGTCAGACTGGTCAGGATATAGGTCAGACCCTCACGTGAGACGTAGGCGTCATCCCGCGCCTGGCAGGAGACGAATACTCAGTGTCAGACAGGTCAGACTGGTCAGGATATAGGTCAGACCCTCACGTGGGACGTAGGCGTCATCCCGCGCCTGACAGGAGACGAATACTCAGTGTCAGACAGGTCAGACTGGTCAGGATATAGGTCAGACCCTCACGTGGGACGTAGGCGTCATCCCGCGCCTGGCAGGAGACGAATACTCAGTGTCAGACAGGTCAGACTGGTCAGGATATAGGTCAGACCCTCACGTGGGACGTAGGCGTCATCCCGCGCCTGGCAGGAGACGAATACTCAGTGTCACAGGTCAGACTGGTCAGGATATAGGTCAGACCTTCACGCGGGACGTAGGCGTCATCCCGCGCCTGTCGGGAGACGAATACTCAGTGTCAGACAGGTCAGACTGGTCAGGATATAGGTCAGACCTTCACGCGGGACGTAGGCGTCATCCCACGCCTGACAGGAGACGAATACTCAGTGTCAGACAGGTCAGACTGGTCAGGATATAGGTCAGACCTTCACGTGGGACGTAGGCGTCATCCCGCGCCTGGCAGGAGACGAATACTCAGTGTCAGACAGGTCAGACTGGTCAGGATATAGGTAAGACCCTCACGTGGTACGTAGGCATCATCCCGCGCCTGACAGGAGACGAATACTCAGTGTCAGACAGGTCAGACTGGTCAGGATATAGGTAAGACCCTCACGTGGGACGTAGGCATCATCCCGCGCCTGTTTTGAGACGAATACTCAGTGTCAGACAGGTCAGACTGGTCAGGATATAGGTAAGACCCTCACGTGGGACGTAGGCGTCATCCCGCGCCTGGCAGGAGACGAATACTCAGTGTCAGACAGGTCAGACTGGTCAGGATATAGGTAAGACCCTCACGTGGTACGTAGGCATCATCCCGCGCCTGACAGGAGACGAATACTCAGTGTCAGACAGGTCAGACTGGTCAGGATATAGGTAAGACCCTCACGTGGGACGTAGGCATCATCCCGCGCCTGTTTTGAGACGAATACTCAGTGTCAGACAGGTCAGACTGGTCAGGATATAGGTCAGACCCTCACGTGGGACGTAGGCGTCATCCCGCGCCTGGCAGGAGACGAATACTCAGTGTCAGACAGGTCAGACTGGTCAGGATATAGGTCAGACCCTCACGTGGTACGTAGGCATCATCCCGCGCCTGTTTTGAGACGAATACTCAGTGTCAGACAGGTCAGACTGGTCAGGATATAGGTCAGACCCTCACGTGGGACGTAGGCATCATCCCGCGCCTGTTTTGAGACGAATACTCAGTGTCAGACAGGTCAGACTGGTCAGGATATAGGTAAGACCCTCACGTGGGACGTAGGCGTCATCCCGCGCCTGGCAGGAGACGAATACTCAGTGACAGACAGGTCAGACTGGTCAGGATATAGGTCAGACCCTCACGTGGGACGTAGGCGTCATCCCACGCCTGTTTTGAGACGAATACTCAGTGTCAGACAGGTCAGACTGGTCAGGATATAGGTAAGACCTTCACGTGGGACGTAGGCGTCATCCCGCGCCTGGCAGGAGACGAATACTCAGTGTCAGACAGGTCAGACTGGTCAGGATATAGATAAGACCCTCACGTGGGACGTAGGCGTCATCCCGCGCCTGGCAGGAGACGAATACTCAGTGTCAGACAGGTCAGACTGGTCAGGATATAGGTCAGACCCTCACGTGGTACGTAGGCATCATCCCGCGCCTGACAGGAGACGAATACTCAGTGTCACAGGTCAGACTGGTCAGGATATAGGTCAGACCCTCACGTGGGACGTAGGCATCATCCCGCGCCTGTTTTGAGACGAATACTCAGTGTCAGACAGGTCAGACTGGTCAGGATATAGGTAAGACCCTCACGTGGGACGTAGGCATCATCCCGCGCCTGTCGGGAGACGAATACTCAGTGACAGACAGGTCAGACTGGTCAGGATATAGGTCAGACCTTCACGTGGTACGTAGGCGTCATCCCGCGCCTGTCAGCAGACGAATACTCAGTGTCAGACAGGTCAGACTGGTCAGGATATAGGTAAGACCCTCACGTGGGACGTAGGCATCATCCCGCGCCTGTTTTGAGACGAATACTCAGTGTCAGACAGGTCAGACTGGTCAGGATATAGGTCAGACCCTCACGTGGGACGTAGGCATCATCCCGCGCCTGTTTTGAGACGAATACTCAGTGTCAGACAGGTCAGACTGGTCAGGATATAGGTAAGACCTTCACGTGGGACGTAGGCATCATCCCGCGCCTGTTTTGAGACGAATACTCAGTGTAAGACAGGTCAGACTGGTCAGGATATAGGTCAGACCCTCACGTGGGACGTAGGCGTCATCCCACGCCTGTTTTGAGACGAATACTCAGTGTCACAGGTCAGACTGGTCAGGATATAGGTCAGACCCTCACGTGAGACGTAGGCGTCATCCCGCGCCTGGCAGGAGACGAATACTCAGTGTCAGACAGGTCAGACTGGTCAGGATATAGGTCAGACCCTCACGTGGGACGTAGGCGTCATCCCGCGCCTGACAGGAGACGAATACTCAGTGTCAGACAGGTCAGACTGGTCAGGATATAGGTCAGACCCTCACGTGGGACGTAGGCGTCATCCCGCGCCTGGCAGGAGACGAATACTCAGTGTCAGACAGGTCAGACTGGTCAGGATATAGGTCAGACCCTCACGTGGTACGTAGGCATCATCCCGCGCCTGTTTTGAGACGAATACTCAGTGTCACAGGTCAGACTGGTCAGGATATAGGTCAGACCTTCACGCGGGACGTAGGCGTCATCCCGCGCCTGTCGGGAGACGAATACTCAGTGTCAGACAAGTCAGACTGGTCAGGATATAGGTCAGACCTTCACGCGGGACGTAGGCGTCATCCCACGCCTGACAGGAGACGAATACTCCGTGTCAGACAGGTCAGACTGGTCAGGATATAGGTAAGACCCTCACGTGGGACGTAGGCATCATCCCGCGCCTGTTTTGAGACGAATACTCAGTGTCAGACAGGTCAGACTGGTCAGGATATAGGTAAGACCCTCACGTGGGACGTAGGCGTCATCCCGCGCCTGGCAGGAGACGCATACTCAGTGTCAGACAGGTCAGACTGGTCAGGATATAGGTAAGACCCTCACGTGGTACGTAGGCATCATCCCGCGCCTGACAGGAGACGAATACTCAGTGTCAGACAGGTCAGACTGGTCAGGATATAGGTAAGACCCTCACGTGGGACGTAGGCATCATCCCGCGCCTGTTTTGAGACGAATACTCAGTGTCAGACAGGTCAGACTGGTCAGGATATAGGTCAGACCCTCACGTGGGACGTAGGCGTCATCCCGCGCCTGGCAGGAGACGAATACTCAGTGTCAGACAGGTCAGACTGGTCAGGATATAGGTCAGACCCTCACGTGGGACGTAGGCATCATCCCGCGCCTGACAGGAGACGAATACTCAGTGTCACAGGTCAGACTGGTCAGGATATAGGTCAGACCTTCACGTGGTACGTAGGCATCATCCCGCGCCTGGCAGGAGACGAATACTCAGTGTCAGACAGGTCAGACTGGTCAGGATATAGGTCAGACCCTCACGTGGGACGTAGGCGTCATCCCGCGCCTGGCAGGAGACGAATACTCAGTGTCAGACAGGTCAGACTGGTCAGGATATAGGTAAGACCCTCACGTGGTACGTAGGCGTCATCCCGCGCCTGGCAGGAGACGAATACTCAGTGTCAGACAGGTCAGACTGGTCAGGATATAGGTCAGACCCTCACGTGGTACGTAGGCATCATCCCGCGCCTGGCAGGAGACGAATACTCAGTGTCAGACAGGTCAGACTGGTCAGGATATAGGTAAGACCCTCACGTGGTACGTAGGCGTCATCCCGCGCCTGGCAGGAGACGAATACTCAGTGTCACAGGTCAGACTGGTCAGGATATAGGTCAGACCCTCACGTGGTACGAAGGCATCATCCCGCGCCTGTTTTGAGACGAATACTCAGTGTCAGACAGGTCAGACTGGTCAGGATATAGGTCAGACCCTCACGTGGTACGTAGGCATCATCCCGCGCCTGTTTTGAGACGAATACTCAGTGTCAAACAGGTCAGACTGGTCAGGATATAGGTCAGACCCTCACGTGGGACGTAGGCGTCATCCCGCGCCTGACAGGAGACGAATACTCAGTGTCAGACAGGTCAGACTGGTCAGGATATAGGTCAGACCCTCACGTGGGACGTAGGCGTCATCCCGCGCCTGGCAGGAGACGAATACTCAGTGTCAGACAGGTCAGACTGGTCAGGATATAGGTCAGACCCTCACGTGGGACGTAGGCGTCATCCCGCGCCTGACAGGAGACGAATACTCAGTGTCAGACAGGTCAGACTGGTCAGGATATAGGTCAGACCCTCACGTGGTACGTAGGCATCATCCCGCGCCTGTTTTGAGACGAATACTCAGTGTCACAGGTCAGACTGGTCAGGATATAGGTCAGACCTTCACGCGGGACGTAGGCGTCATCCCGCGCCTGTCGGGAGACGAATACTCAGTGTCAGACAGGTCAGACTGGTCAGGATATAGGTCAGACCTTCACGCGGGACGTAGGCGTCATCCCACGCCTGACAGGAGACGAATACTCAGTGTCAGACAGGTCAGACTGGTCAGGATATAGGTCAGACCTTCACGTGGGACGTAGGCGTCATCCCGCGCCTGGCAGGAGACGAATACTCAGTGTCAGACAGGTCAGACTGGTCAGGATATAGGTCAGACCTTCACGTGGGACGTAGGCGTCATCCCACGCCTGTCAGGAGACGAATACTCAGTGTCAGACAGGTCAGACTGGTCAGGATATAGGTAAGACCCTCACGTGGGACGTAGGCGTCATCCCGCGCCTGGCAGGAGACGAATACTCAGTGTCAGACAGGTCAGACTGGTCAGGATATAGGTAAGACCCTCACGTGGTACGTAGGCATCATCCCGCGCCTGACAGGAGACGAATACTCAGTGTCAGACAGGTCAGACTGGTCAGGATATAGGTAAGACCCTCACGTGGGACGTAGGCATCATCCCGCGCCTGTTTTGAGACGAATACTCAGTGTCAGACAGGTCAGACTGGTCAGGATATAGGTAAGACCCTCACGTGGGACGTAGGCGTCATCCCGCGCCTGGCAGGAGACGAATACTCAGTGTCAGACAGGTCAGACTGGTCAGGATATAGGTAAGACCCTCACGTGGTACGTAGGCATCATCCCGCGCCTGACAGGAGACGAATACTCAGTGTCAGACAGGTCAGACTGGTCAGGATATAGGTAAGACCCTCACGTGGGACGTAGGCATCATCCCGCGCCTGTTTTGAGACGAATACTCAGTGTCAGACAGGTCAGACTGGTCAGGATATAGGTCAGACCCTCACGTGGGACGTAGGCGTCATCCCGCGCCTGGCAGGAGACGAATACTCAGTGTCAGACAGGTCAGACTGGTCAGGATATAGGTCAGACCCTCACGTGGTACGTAGGCATCATCCCGCGCCTGTTTTGAGACGAATACTCAGTGTCAGACAGGTCAGACTGGTCAGGATATAGGTCAGACCCTCACGTGGTACGTAGGCATCATCCCGCGCCTGTTTTGAGACGAATACTCAGTGTCAGACAGGTCAGACTGGTCAGGATATAGGTCAGACCCTCACGTGGGACGTAGGCATCATCCCGCGCCTGTTTTGAGACGAATACTCAGTGTCAGACAGGTCAGGCTGGTCAGGATATAGGTAAGACCCTCACGTGGGACGTAGGCATCATCCCGCGCCTGTTTTGAGACGAATACTCAGTGTCAGACAGGTCAGACTGGTCAGGATATAGGTAAGACCCTCACGTGGGACGTAGGCGTCATCCCGCGCCTGGCAGGAGACGAATACTCAGTGTCAGACAGGTCAGACTGGTCAGGATATAGGTCAGACCCTCACGTGGTACGTAGGCATCATCCCGCGCCTGTTTTGAGACGAATACTCAGTGTCAGACAGGTCAGACTGGTCAGGATATAGGTAAGACCCTCACGTGGGACGTAGGCGTCATCCCGCGCCTGGCAGGAGACGAATACTCAGTGTCAGACAGGTCAGACTGGTCAGGATATAGGTAAGACCCTCACGTGGTACGTAGGCATCATCCCGCGCCTGACAGGAGACGAATACTCAGTGACAGACAGGTCAGACTGGTCAGGATATAGGTAAGACCTTCACGTGGGACGTAGGCGTCATCCCGCGCCTGGCAGGAGACGAATACTCAGTGTCAGACAGGTCAGACTGGTCAGGATATAGGTCAGACCCTCACGTGGGACGTAGGCATCATCCCGCGCCTGTTTTGAGACGAATACTCAGTGACAGACAGGTCAGACTGGTCAGGATATAGGTCAGACCCTCACGTGGTACGTAGGCATCATCCCGCGCCTGTTTTGAGACGAATACTCAGTGTCACAGGTCAGACTGGTCAGGATATAGGTCAGACCTTCACGTGGGACGTAGGCGTCATCCCACGCCTGGCAGGAGACGAATACTCAGTGTCAGACAGGTCAGACTGGTCAGGATATAGGTCAGACCCTCACGTGGTACGTAGGCGTCATCCCGCGCCTGGCAGGAGACGAATACTCAGTGTCAGACAGGTCAGACTGGTCAGGATATAGGTCAGACCCTCACGTGGGACGTAGGCGTCATCCCGCGCCTGGCAGGAGACGAATACTCAGTGTCAGACAGGTCAGACTGGTCAGGATATAGGTCAGACCCTCACGTGGGACGTAGGCGTCATCCCGCGCCTGGCAGGAGACGAATACTCAGTGTCAGACAGGTCAGACTGGTCAGGATATAGGTCAGACCCTCACGTGGGACGTAGGCGTCATCCCGCGCCTGGCAGGAGACGAATACTCAGTGTCAGACAGGTCAGACTGGTCAGGATATAGGTCAGACCCTCACGTGGGACGTAGGCGTCATCCCGCGCCTGGCAGGAGACGAATACTCAGTGTCAGACAGGTCAGACTGGTCAGGATATAGGTCAGACCCTCACGTGGGACGTAGGCGTCATCCCGCGCCTGGCAGGAGACGAATACTCAGTGTCAGACAGGTCAGACTGGTCAGGATATAGGTCAGACCCTCACGTGGGACGTAGGCGTCATCCCGCGCCTGGCAGGAGACGAATACTCAGTGTCAGACAGGTCAGACTGGTCAGGATATAGGTAAGACCCTCACGTGGGACGTAGGCGTCATCCCGCGCCTGGCAGGAGACGAATACTCAGTGTCAGACAGGTCAGACTGGTCAGGATATAGGTAAGACCCTCACGTGGTACGTAGGCATCATCCCGCGCCTGACAGGAGACGAATACTCAGTGTCAGACAGGTCAGACTGGTCAGGATATAGGTAAGACCCTCACGTGGGACGTAGGCATCATCCCGCGCCTGTTTTGAGACGAATACTCAGTGTCAGACAGGTCAGACTGGTCAGGATATAGGTAAGACCCTCACGTGGGACGTAGGCGTCATCCCGCGCCTGGCAGGAGACGAATACTCAGTGTCAGACAGGTCAGACTGGTCAGGATATAGGTAAGACCCTCACGTGGTACGTAGGCATCATCCCGCGCCTGACAGGAGACGAATACTCAGTGTCAGACAGGTCAGACTGGTCAGGATATAGGTAAGACCCTCACGTGGGACGTAGGCATCATCCCGCGCCTGTTTTGAGACGAATACTCAGTGTCAGACAGGTCAGACTGGTCAGGATATAGGTCAGACCCTCACGTGGGACGTAGGCGTCATCCCGCGCCTGGCAGGAGACGAATACTCAGTGTCAGACAGGTCAGACTGGTCAGGATATAGGTCAGACCCTCACGTGGTACGTAGGCATCATCCCGCGCCTGTTTTGAGACGAATACTCAGTGTCAGACAGGTCAGACTGGTCAGGATATAGGTCAGACCCTCACGTGGTACGTAGGCATCATCCCGCGCCTGTTTTGAGACGAATACTCAGTGTCAGACAGGTCAGACTGGTCAGGATATAGGTCAGACCCTCACGTGGGACGTAGGCATCATCCCGCGCCTGTTTTGAGACGAATACTCAGTGTCAGACAGGTCAGGCTGGTCAGGATATAGGTAAGACCCTCACGTGGGACGTAGGCATCATCCCGCGCCTGTTTTGAGACGAATACTCAGTGTCAGACAGGTCAGACTGGTCAGGATATAGGTAAGACCCTCACGTGGGACGTAGGCGTCATCCCGCGCCTGGCAGGAGACGAATACTCAGTGTCAGACAGGTCAGACTGGTCAGGATATAGGTCAGACCCTCACGTGGTACGTAGGCATCATCCCGCGCCTGTTTTGAGACGAATACTCAGTGTCAGACAGGTCAGACTGGTCAGGATATAGGTAAGACCCTCACGTGGGACGTAGGCGTCATCCCGCGCCTGGCAGGAGACGAATACTCAGTGTCAGACAGGTCAGACTGGTCAGGATATAGGTAAGACCCTCACGTGGTACGTAGGCATCATCCCGCGCCTGACAGGAGACGAATACTCAGTGGCAGACAGGTCAGACTGGTCAGGATATAGGTAAGACCTTCACGTGGGACGTAGGCGTCATCCCGCGCCTGGCAGGAGACGAATACTCAGTGTCAGACAGGTCAGACTGGTCAGGATATAGGTCAGACCCTCACGTGGGACGTAGGCATCATCCCGCGCCTGTTTTGAGACGAATACTCAGTGTCAGACAGGTCAGACTGGTCAGGATATAGGTAAGACCCTCACGTGGGACGTAGGCGTCATCCCGCGCCTGGCAGGAGACGAATACTCAGTGTCAGACAGGTCAGACTGGTCAGGATATAGGTCAGACCCTCACGTGGTACGTAGGCATCATCCCGCGCCTGTTTTGAGACGAATACTCAGTGTCAGACAGGTCAGACTGGTCAGGATATAGGTAAGACCCTCACGTGGGACGTAGGCGTCATCCCGCGCCTGGCAGGAGACGAATACTCAGTGTCAGACAGGTCAGACTGGTCAGGATATAGGTAAGACCCTCACGTGGTACGTAGGCATCATCCCGCGCCTGACAGGAGACGAATACTCAGTGACAGACAGGTCAGACTGGTCAGGATATAGGTAAGACCTTCACGTGGGACGTAGGCGTCATCCCACGCCTGACAGGAGACGAATACTCAGTGACAGACAGGTCAGACTGGTCAGGATATAGGTCAGACCCTCACGTGGGACGTAGGCGTCATCCCACGCCTGTTTTGAGACGAATACTCAGTGTCAGACAGGTCAGACTGGTCAGGATATAGGTAAGACCTTCACGTGGGACGTAGGCGTCATCCCGCGCCTGGCAGGAGACGAATACTCAGTGTCAGACAGGTCAGACTGGTCAGGATATAGATAAGACCCTCACGTGGGACGTAGGCGTCATCCCGCGCCTGGCAGGAGACGAATACTCAGTGTCAGACAGGTCAGACTGGTCAGGATATAGGTCAGACCCTCACGTGGTACGTAGGCATCATCCCGCGCCTGACAGGAGACGAATACTCAGTGTCACAGGTCAGACTGGTCAGGATATAGGTCAGACCCTCACGTGGGACGTAGGCATCATCCCGCGCCTGTTTTGAGACGAATACTCAGTGTCAGACAGGTCAGACTGGTCAGGATATAGGTAAGACCCTCACGTGGGACGTAGGCATCATCCCGCGCCTGTCGGGAGACGAATACTCAGTGACAGACAGGTCAGACTGGTCAGGATATAGGTCAGACCTTCACGTGGTACGTAGGCGTCATCCCGCGCCTGTCAGCAGACGAATACTCAGTGTCAGACAGGTCAGACTGGTCAGGATATAGGTAAGACCCTCACGTGGGACGTAGGCATCATCCCGCGCCTGTTTTGAGACGAATACTCAGTGTCAGACAGGTCAGACTGGTCAGGATATAGGTCAGACCCTCACGTGGGACGTAGGCATCATCCCGCGCCTGTTTTGAGACGAATACTCAGTGTCAGACAGGTCAGACTGGTCAGGATATAGGTAAGACCTTCACGTGGGACGTAGGCATCATCCCGCGCCTGTTTTGAGACGAATACTCAGTGTAAGACAGGTCAGACTGGTCAGGATATAGGTCAGACCCTCACGTGGGACGTAGGCGTCATCCCGCGCCTGGCAGGAGACGAATACTCAGTGTCAGACAGGTCAGACTGGTCAGGATATAGGTAAGACCTTCACGTGGTACGTAGGCGTCATCCCACGCCTGTTTTGAGACGAATACTCAGTGTCACAGGTCAGACTGGTCAGGATATAGGTCAGACCCTCACGTGAGACGTAGGCGTCATCCCGCGCCTGGCAGGAGACGAATACTCAGTGTCAGACAGGTCAGACTGGTCAGGATATAGGTCAGACCCTCACGTGGGACGTAGGCGTCATCCCGCGCCTGACAGGAGACGAATACTCAGTGTCAGACAGGTCAGACTGGTCAGGATATAGGTCAGACCCTCACGTGGGACGTAGGCGTCATCCCGCGCCTGGCAGGAGACGAATACTCAGTGTCAGACAGGTCAGACTGGTCAGGATATAGGTCAGACCCTCACGTGGTACGTAGGCATCATCCCGCGCCTGTTTTGAGACGAATACTCAGTGTCACAGGTCAGACTGGTCAGGATATAGGTCAGACCTTCACGCGGGACGTAGGCGTCATCCCGCGCCTGTCGGGAGACGAATACTCAGTGTCAGACAAGTCAGACTGGTCAGGATATAGGTCAGACCTTCACGCGGGACGTAGGCGTCATCCCACGCCTGACAGGAGACGAATACTCAGTGTCAGACAGGTCAGACTGGTCAGGATATAGGTAAGACCCTCACGTGGGACGTAGGCATCATCCCGCGCCTGTTTTGAGACGAATACTCAGTGTCAGACAGGTCAGACTGGTCAGGATATAGGTAAGACCCTCACGTGGGACGTAGGCGTCATCCCGCGCCTGGCAGGAGACGAATACTCAGTGTCAGACAGGTCAGACTGGTCAGGATATAGGTAAGACCCTCACGTGGTACGTAGGCATCATCCCGCGCCTGACAGGAGACGAATACTCAGTGTCAGACAGGTCAGACTGGTCAGGATATAGGTAAGACCCTCACGTGGGACGTAGGCATCATCCCGCGCCTGTTTTGAGACGAATACTCAGTGTCAGACAGGTCAGACTGGTCAGGATATAGGTCAGACCCTCACGTGGGACGTAGGCGTCATCCCGCGCCTGGCAGGAGACGAATACTCAGTGTCAGACAGGTCAGACTGGTCAGGATATAGGTCAGACCCTCACGTGGTACGAAGGCATCATCCCGCGCCTGTTTTGAGACGAATACTCAGTGTCAGACAGGTCAGACTGGTCAGGATATAGGTCAGACCCTCACGTGGTACGTAGGCATCATCCCGCGCCTGTTTTGAGACGAATACTCAGTGTCAAACAGGTCAGACTGGTCAGGATATAGGTCAGACCCTCACGTGGGACGTAGGCGTCATCCCGCGCCTGACAGGAGACGAATACTCAGTGTCAGACAGGTCAGACTGGTCAGGATATAGGTCAGACCCTCACGTGGGACGTAGGCGTCATCCCGCGCCTGGCAGGAGACGAATACTCAGTGTCAGACAGGTCAGACTGGTCAGGATATAGGTCAGACCCTCACGTGGGACGTAGGCGTCATCCCGCGCCTGACAGGAGACGAATACTCAGTGTCAGACAGGTCAGACTGGTCAGGATATAGGTCAGACCCTCACGTGGTACGTAGGCATCATCCCGCGCCTGTTTTGAGACGAATACTCAGTGTCACAGGTCAGACTGGTCAGGATATAGGTCAGACCTTCACGCGGGACGTAGGCGTCATCCCGCGCCTGTCGGGAGACGAATACTCAGTGTCAGACAGGTCAGACTGGTCAGGATATAGGTCAGACCTTCACGCGGGACGTAGGCGTCATCCCACGCCTGACAGGAGACGAATACTCAGTGTCAGACAGGTCAGACTGGTCAGGATATAGGTCAGACCTTCACGTGGGACGTAGGCGTCATCCCGCGCCTGGCAGGAGACGAATACTCAGTGTCAGACAGGTCAGACTGGTCAGGATATAGGTCAGACCTTCACGTGGGACGTAGGCGTCATCCCACGCCTGTCAGGAGACGAATACTCAGTGTCAGACAGGTCAGACTGGTCAGGATATAGGTAAGACCCTCACGTGGGACGTAGGCGTCATCCCGCGCCTGGCAGGAGACGAATACTCAGTGTCAGACAGGTCAGACTGGTCAGGATATAGGTAAGACCCTCACGTGGTACGTAGGCATCATCCCGCGCCTGACAGGAGACGAATACTCAGTGTCAGACAGGTCAGACTGGTCAGGATATAGGTAAGACCCTCACGTGGGACGTAGGCATCATCCCGCGCCTGTTTTGAGACGAATACTCAGTGTCAGACAGGTCAGACTGGTCAGGATATAGGTAAGACCCTCACGTGGTACGTAGGCGTCATCCCGCGCCTGTTTTGAGACGAATACTCAGTGTCAGACAGGTCAGACTGGTCAGGATATAGGTCAGACCCTCACGTGGTACGTAGGCATCATCCCGCGCCTGTTTTGAGACGAATACTCAGTGTCGGACAGGTCAGACTGGTCAGGATATAGGTCAGACCCTCACGTGGGACGTAGGCATCATCCCGCGCCTGTTTTGAGACGAATACTCAGTGTCAGACAGGTCAGGCTGGTCAGGATATAGGTAAGACCCTCACGTGGGACGTAGGCATCATCCCGCGCCTGTTTTGAGACGAATACTCAGTGTCAGACAGGTCAGACTGGTCAGGATATAGGTAAGACCCTCACGTGGGACGTAGGCGTCATCCCGCGCCTGGCAGGAGACGAATACTCAGTGTCAGACAGGTCAGACTGGTCAGGATATAGGTCAGACCCTCACGTGGTACGTAGGCATCATCCCGCGCCTGTTTTGAGACGAATACTCAGTGTCAGACAGGTCAGACTGGTCAGGATATAGGTAAGACCCTCACGTGGGACGTAGGCGTCATCCCGCGCCTGGCAGGAGACGAATACTCAGTGTCAGACAGGTCAGACTGGTCAGGATATAGGTAAGACCCTCACGTGGTACGTAGGCATCATCCCGCGCCTGACAGGAGACGAATACTCAGTGACAGACAGGTCAGACTGGTCAGGATATAGGTAAGACCTTCACGTGGGACGTAGGCGTCATCCCGCGCCTGGCAGGAGACGAATACTCAGTGTCAGACAGGTCAGACTGGTCAGGATATAGGTCAGACCCTCACGTGGGACGTAGGCGTCATCCCGCGCCTGGCAGGAGACGAATACTCAGTGTCACAGGTCAGACTGGTCAGGATATAGGTCAGACCCTCACGTGGGACGTAGGCATCATCCCGCGCCTGTTTTGAGACGAATACTCAGTGACAGACAGGTCAGACTGGTCAGGATATAGGTCAGACCCTCACGTGGTACGTAGGCATCATCCCGCGCCTGTTTTGAGACGAATACTCAGTGTCACAGGTCAGACTGGTCAGGATATAGGTCAGACCTTCACGTGGGACGTAGGCGTCATCCCACGCCTGGCAGGAGACGAATACTCAGTGTCAGACAGGTCAGACTGGTCAGGATATAGGTCAGACCCTCACGTGGTACGTAGGCGTCATCCCGCGCCTGGCAGGAGACGAATACTCAGTGTCAGACAGGTCAGACTGGTCAGGATATAGGTCAGACCCTCACGTGGGACGTAGGCGTCATCCCGCGCCTGGCAGGAGACGAATACTCAGTGTCAGACAGGTCAGACTGGTCAGGATATAGGTCAGACCCTCACGTGGGACGTAGGCGTCATCCCGCGCCTGGCAGGAGACGAATACTCAGTGTCAGACAGGTCAGACTGGTCAGGATATAGGTCAGACCCTCACGTGGGACGTAGGCGTCATCCCGCGCCTGGCAGGAGACGAATACTCAGTGTCAGACAGGTCAGACTGGTCAGGATATAGGTCAGACCCTCACGTGGGACGTAGGCGTCATCCCGCGCCTGGCAGGAGACGAATACTCAGTGTCAGACAGGTCAGACTGGTCAGGATATAGGTCAGACCCTCACGTGGGACGTAGGCGTCATCCCGCGCCTGGCAGGAGACGAATACTCAGTGTCAGACAGGTCAGACTGGTCAGGATATAGGTCAGACCCTCACGTGGGACGTAGGCGTCATCCCGCGCCTGGCAGGAGACGAATACTCAGTGTCAGACAGGTCAGACTGGTCAGGATATAGGTAAGACCCTCACGTGGGACGTAGGCGTCATCCCGCGCCTGGCAGGAGACGAATACTCAGTGTCAGACAGGTCAGACTGGTCAGGATATAGGTAAGACCCTCACGTGGTACGTAGGCATCATCCCGCGCCTGACAGGAGACGAATACTCAGTGTCAGACAGGTCAGACTGGTCAGGATATAGGTAAGACCCTCACGTGGGACGTAGGCATCATCCCGCGCCTGTTTTGAGACGAATACTCAGTGTCAGACAGGTCAGACTGGTCAGGATATAGGTAAGACCCTCACGTGGGACGTAGGCGTCATCCCGCGCCTGGCAGGAGACGAATACTCAGTGTCAGACAGGTCAGACTGGTCAGGATATAGGTAAGACCCTCACGTGGTACGTAGGCATCATCCCGCGCCTGACAGGAGACGAATACTCAGTGTCAGACAGGTCAGACTGGTCAGGATATAGGTAAGACCCTCACGTGGGACGTAGGCATCATCCCGCGCCTGTTTTGAGACGAATACTCAGTGTCAGACAGGTCAGACTGGTCAGGATATAGGTCAGACCCTCACGTGGGACGTAGGCGTCATCCCGCGCCTGGCAGGAGACGAATACTCAGTGTCAGACAGGTCAGACTGGTCAGGATATAGGTCAGACCCTCACGTGGTACGTAGGCATCATCCCGCGCCTGTTTTGAGACGAATACTCAGTGTCAGACAGGTCAGACTGGTCAGGATATAGGTCAGACCCTCACGTGGGACGTAGGCATCATCCCGCGCCTGTTTTGAGACGAATACTCAGTGTCAGACAGGTCAGGCTGGTCAGGATATAGGTAAGACCCTCACGTGGGACGTAGGCATCATCCCGCGCCTGTTTTGAGACGAATACTCAGTGTCAGACAGGTCAGACTGGTCAGGATATAGGTAAGACCCTCACGTGGGACGTAGGCGTCATCCCGCGCCTGGCAGGAGACGAATACTCAGTGTCAGACAGGTCAGACTGGTCAGGATATAGGTCAGACCCTCACGTGGTACGTAGGCATCATCCCGCGCCTGTTTTGAGACGAATACTCAGTGTCAGACAGGTCAGACTGGTCAGGATATAGGTAAGACCCTCACGTGGGACGTAGGCGTCATCCCGCGCCTGGCAGGAGACGAATACTCAGTGTCAGACAGGTCAGACTGGTCAGGATATAGGTAAGACCCTCACGTGGTACGTAGGCATCATCCCGCGCCTGACAGGAGACGAATACTCAGTGGCAGACAGGTCAGACTGGTCAGGATATAGGTAAGACCTTCACGTGGGACGTAGGCGTCATCCCGCGCCTGGCAGGAGACGAATACTCAGTGTCAGACAGGTCAGACTGGTCAGGATATAGGTCAGACCCTCACGTGGGACGTAGGCATCATCCCGCGCCTGTTTTGAGACGAATACTCAGTGACAGACAGGTCAGACTGGTCAGGATATAGGTCAGACCCTCACGTGGTACGTAGGCATCATCCCGCGCCTGTTTTGAGACGAATACTCAGTGTCACAGGTCAGACTGGTCAGGATATAGGTCAGACCTTCACGTGGGACGTAGGCGTCATCCCACGCCTGGCAGGAGACGAATACTCAGTGTCAGACAGGTCAGACTGGTCAGGATATAGGTCAGACCCTCACGTGGTACGTAGGCGTCATCCCGCGCCTGGCAGGAGACGAATACTCAGTGTCAGACAGGTCAGACTGGTCAGGATATAGGTCAGACCCTCACGTGGGACGTAGGCGTCATCCCGCGCCTGGCAGGAGACGAATACTCAGTGTCAGACAGGTCAGACTGGTCAGGATATAGGTAAGACCTTCACGTGGGACGTAGGCGTCATCCCGCGCCTGGCAGGAGACGAATACTCAGTGTCAGACAGGTCAGACTGGTCAGGATATAGGTCAGACCCTCACGTGGTACGTAGGCATCATCCCGCGACTGTTTTGAGACGAATACTCAGTGTCAGACAGGTCAGACTGGTCAGGATATAGGTAAGACCCTCACGTGGGACGTAGGCGTCATCCCACGCCTGGCAGGAGACGAATACTCAGTGTCAGACAGGTCAGACTGGTCAGGATATAGGTCAGACCCTCACGTGGTACGTAGGCATCATCCCGCGACTGTTTTGAGACGAATACTCAGTGTCAGACAGGTCAGACTGGTCAGGATATAGGTAAGACCCTCACGTGGGACGTAGGCGTCATCCCGCGCCTGTTTTGAGACGAATACTCAGTGTCAGACAGGTCAGACTGGTCAGGATATAGGTAAGACCCTCACGTGGGACGTAGGC
This sequence comes from Chirona hameri, assembly GCA_036785665.1. Taxonomy (NCBI): domain Eukaryota; kingdom Metazoa; phylum Arthropoda; class Thecostraca; order Balanomorpha; family Balanidae; genus Chirona; species Chirona hameri. Next base: position 85,867 of record JAXIVJ010000755.1, on the reverse strand, counting down.
GTCATCCCACGCCTGGCAGGAGACGAATACTCAGTGTCAGACAGGTCAGACTGGTCAGGATATAGGTCAGACCCTCACGTGGTACGTAGGCATCATCCCGCGACTGTTTTGAGACGAATACTCAGTGTCAGACAGGTCAGACTGGTCAGGATATAGGTCAGACCTTCACGCGGGACGTAGGCGTCATCCCACGCCTGTCGGGAGACGAATACTCAGTGTCAGACAGGTCATACTGGTCAGGACATAGGTCAGACCCTCACGTGGGACGTAGGCATCATCCCGCGCCTGTTTTGAGACGAATACTCAGTGTCAGACAGGTCAGACTGGTCAGGATATAGGTAAGACCCTCACGTGGGACGTAGGCGTCATCCCGCGCCTGGCAGGAGACGAATACTCAGTGTCAGACAGGTCAGACTGGTCAGGATATAGGTCAGACCCTCACGTGGTACGTAGGCATCATCCCGCGCCTGTTTTGAGACGAATACTCAGTGTCACAGGTCAGACTGGTCAGGATATAGGTCAGACCTTCACGCGGGACGTAGGCGTCATCCCGCGCCTGTCGGGAGACGAATACTCAGTGTCAGACAGGTCAGACTGGTCAGGATATAGGTCAGACCTTCACGTGGTACGTAGGCATCATCCCGCGCCTGTCGGGAGACGAATACTCAGTGTCAGACAGGTCAGACTGGTCAGGATATAGGTCAGACCCTCACGTGGGACGTAGGCGTCATCCCACGCCTGACAGGAGACGAATACTCAGTGTCAGACAGGTCAGACTAGTCAGGATATAGGTCAGACCCTCACGTGGGACGTAGGCGTCATCCCGCGCCTGGCAGGAGACGAATACTCAGTGTCACAGGTCAGACTGGTCAGGATATAGGTAAGACCCTCACGCGGGACGTAGGCGTCATCCCGCGCCTGTTTTGAGACGAATACTCAGTGTCAGACAGGTCAGACTGGTCAGGATATAGGTAAGACCCTCACGCGGGACGTAGGCGTCATCCCGCGCCTGGCAGGAGACGAATACTCAGTGTCAGACAGGTCAGACTGGTCAGGATATAGGTCAGACCCTCACGTGGGACGTAGGCGTCATCCCGGGCCTGGCAGGAGACGAATACTCAGTGTCAGACAGGTCAGACTGGTCAGGATATAGGTCAGACCCTCACGTGGTACGTAGGCATCATCCCGCGCCTGTTTTGAGACGAATACTCAGTGTCACAGGTCAGACTGGTCAGGATATAGGTCAGACCCTCACGTGGTACGTAGGCATCATCCCGCGCCTGGCAGGAGACGAATACTCAGTGACAGACAGGTCAGACTGGTCAGGATATAGGTCAGACCCTCACGCGGGACGTAGGCGTCATCCCGCGCCTGGCAGGAGACGAATACTCAGTGTCACAGGTCAGACTGGTCAGGATATAGGTAAGACCCTCACGCGGGACGTAGGCGTCATCCCACGCCTGGCAGGAGACGAATACTCAGTGTCACAGGTCAGACTGGTCAGGATATAGGTCAGCCCTCACGTGGGACGTAGGCATCATCCCGCGCCTGTTTTGAGATGAATACTCAGTGTCAGACAGGTCAGACTGGTCAGGATATAGGTAAGACCCTCACGTGGTACGTAGGCATCATCCCGCGCCTGGCAGGAGACGAATACTCAGTGTCACAGGTCAGACTGGTCAGGATATAGGTCAGACCTTCACGTGGTACGTAGGCGTCATCCCGCGCCTGTCAGCAGACGAGTACTCAGTGTCAGACAGGTCAGACTGGTCAGGATATAGGTCAGACCCTCACGTGGGACGTAGGCGTCATCCCGCGCCTGTCAGCAGACGAATACTCAGTGTCACAGATCAGACTGGTCAGGATATAGGTCAGACCTTCACGTGGTACGTAGGCGTCATCCCGCGCCTGACAGGAGACGAATACTCAGTGTCAGACAGGTCAGACTGGTCAGGATATAGGTAAGACCCTCACGTGGGACGTAGGCGTCATCCCGCGCCTGTTTTGAGACGAATACTCAGTGACAGACAGGTCAGACTGGTCAGGATATAGGTCAGACCTTCACGTGGGACGTAGGCGTCATCCCGCGCCTGTCGGGAGACGAATACTCAGTGTCACAGGTCAGACTGGTCAGGATATAGGTCAGACCTTCACGTGGGACGTAGGCGTCATCCCGCGCCTGGCAGGAGACGAATACTCAGTGTCACAGGTCAGACTGGTCAGGATATAGGTAAGACCCTCACGCGGGACGTAGGCGTCATCCCACGCCTGACAGGAGACGAATACTCAGTGTCAGACAGGTCAGACTGGTCAGGATATAGGTAAGACCCTCACGTGGGACGTAGGCGTCATCCCGCGCCTGGCAGGAGACGAATACTCAGTGTCACAGGTCAGACTGGTCAGGATATAGGTAAGACCCTCACGCGGGACGTAGGCGTCATCCCACGCCTGACAGGAGACGAATACTCAGTGTCAGACAGGTCAGACTGGTCAGGATATAGGTCAGACCCTCACGTGGTACGTAGGCATCATCCCGCGCCTGTTTTGAGACGAATACTCAGTGTCAGACAGGTCAGACTGGTCAGGATATAGGGCAGACCCTCACGCGGGACGTAGGCGTCATCCCGCGCCTGGCAGGAGACGAATACTCAGTGTCAGACAGGTCAGACTGGTCAGGATATAGGTAAGACCCTCACGTGGGACGTAGGCGTCATCCCGCGCCTGTCGGGAGACGAATACTCAGTGACAGACAGGTCAGACTGGTCAGGATATAGGCCAGACCCTCACGCGGGACGTAGGCGTCATCCCGCGCCTGGCAGGAGACGAATACTCAGTGTCAGACAGGTCAGACTGGTCAGGATATAGGTCAGACCTTCACGTGGGACGTAGGCGTCATCCCGCGCCTGTCGGGAGACGAATACTCAGTGTCACAGGTCAGACTGGTCAGGATATAGGTCAGACCTTCACGTGGGACGTAGGCGTCATCCCGCGCCTGTCGGGAGACGAATACTCAGTGTCACAGGTCATACTGGTCAGGATATAGGTCAGACCCTCACGTGGGACGTAGGCGTCATCCCGCGCCTGTTTTGAGACGAATACTCAGTGACAGACAGGTCAGACTGGTCAGGATATAGGTCAGACCTTCACGTGGTACGTAGGCGTCATCCCGCGCCTGGCAGGAGACGAATACTCAGTGACAGACAGGTCAGACTGGTCAGGATATAGGTCAGACCTTCACGTGGTACGTAGGCGTCATCCCGCGCCTGGCAGGAGACGAATACTCAGTGACAGACAGGTCAGACTGGTCAGGATATAGGTAAGACCCTCACGCGGGACGTAGGCGTCATCCCACGCCTGTTTTGAGACGAATACTCAGTGTCAGACAGGTCAGACTGGTCAGGATATAGGTCAGACCCTCACGCGGGACGTAGGCGTCATCCCGCGCCTGGCAGGAGACGAATACTCAGTGTCACAGGTCAGACTGGTCAGGATATAGGTCAGACCCTCACGTGGGACGTAGGCGTGATCCCGCGCCTGTTTTGAGACGAATACTCAGTGACAGACAGGTCAGACTGGTCAGGATATAGGTCAGACCTTCACGTGGTACGTAGGCGTCATCCCGCGCCTGGCAGGAGACGAATACTCAGTGACAGACAGGTCAGACTGGTCAGGATATAGGTCAGACCCTCACGCGGGACGTAGGCGTCATCCCGCGCCTGGCAGGAGACGAATACTCAGTGTCACAGGTCAGACTGGTCAGGATATAGGTAAGACCCTCACGCGGGACGTAGGCGTCATTCCGCGCCTGACAGGAGACGAATACTCAGTGTCACAGGTCAGACTGGTCAGGATATAGGTAAGACCCTCACGTGGGACGTAGGCGTCATCCCACGCCTGGCAGGAGACGAATACTCAGTGTCACAGGTCAGACTGGTCAGGATATAGGTCAGACCCTCACGTGGGACGTAGGCATCATCCCGCGCCTGTTTTGAGACGAATACTCAGTGTCAGACAGGTCAGACTGGTCAGGATATAGGTCAGACCTTCACGTGGTACGTAGGCGTCATCCCGCGCCTGTCAGCAGACGAGTACTCAGTGTCAGACAGGTCAGACTGGTCAGGATATAGGTCAGACCTTCACGTGGGACGTAGGCATCATCCCGCGCCTGGCAGCAGACGAATACTCAGTGACAGACAGGTCAGACTGGTCAGGATATAGGTAAGACCCTCACGTGGGACGTAGGCGTCATCCCGCGCCTGTTTTGAGACGAATACTCAGTGTCAGACAGGTCAGACTGGTCAGGATATAGGTCAGACCCTCACGTGGGACGTAGGCGTCATCCCGCGCCTGTCAGCAGACGAATACTCAGTGTCACAGATCAGACTGGTCAGGATATAGGTCAGACCTTCACGTGGTACGTAGGCGTCATCCCGCGCCTGTCGGGAGACGAATACTCAGTGTCACAGGTCAGACTGGTCAGGATATAGGTCAGACCTTCACGTGGGACGTAGGCGTCATCCCGCGCCTGGCAGGAGACGAATACTCAGTGTCACAGGTCAGACTGGTCAGGATATAGGTAAGACCCTCACGCGGGACGTAGGCGTCATCCCACGCCTGACAGGAGACGAATACTCAGTGTCAGACAGGTCAGACTGGTCAGGATATAGGTAAGACCCTCACGTGGGACGTAGGCGTCATCCCGCGCCTGGCAGGAGACGAATACTCAGTGTCACAGGTCAAACTGGTCAGGATATAGGTAAGACCCTCACGCGGGACGTAGGCGTCATCCCACGCCTGACAGGAGACGAATACTCAGTGTCAGACAGGTCAGACTGGTCAGGATATAGGTCAGACCCTCACGTGGTACGTAGGCGTCATCCCGCGCCTGGCAGGAGACGAATACTCAGTGTCAGACAGGTCAGACTGGTCAGGATATAGGTCAGACCCTCACGTGGTACGTAGGCATCATCCCGCGCCTGTTTTGAGACGAATACTCAGTGACAGACAGGTCAGACTGGTCAGGATATAGGTCAGACCTTCACGTGGGACGTAGGCATCATCCCGCGCCTGTCGGGAGACGAATACTCAGTGTCAGACAGGTCAGACTGGTCAGGATATAGGTAAGACCCTCACGTGGGACGTAGGCGTCATCCCGCGCCTGGCAGGAGACGAATACTCAGTGTCACAGGTCAGACTGGTCAGGATATAGGTAAGACCCTCACGCGGGACGTAGGCGTCATCCCGCGCCTGGCAGGAGACGAATACTCAGTGTCACAGGTCAGACTGGTCAGGATATAGGTAAGACCCTCACGCGGGACGTAGGCGTCATCCCGCGCCTGGCAGGAGACGAATACTCAGTGACAGACAGGTCAGACTGGTCAGGATATAGGTCAGACCTTCACGTGGTACGTAGGCGTCATCCCGCGCCTGGCAGGAGACGAATACTCAGTGACAGACAGGTCAGACTGGTCAGGATATAGGTCAGACCTTCACGTGGGACGTAGGCATCATCCCGCGCCTGTCGGGAGACGAATACTCAGTGTCAGACAGGTCAGACTGGTCAGGATATAGGTAAGACCCTCACGTGGGACGTAGGCGTCATCCCGCGCCTGGCAGGAGACGAATACTCAGTGTCACAGGTCAGACTGGTCAGGATATAGGTAAGACCCTCACGCGGGACGTAGGCGTCATCCCGCGCCTGGCAGGAGACGAATACTCAGTGTCACAGGTCAGACTGGTCAGGATATAGGTAAGACCCTCACGCGGGACGTAGGCGTCATCCCGCGCCTGGCAGGAGACGAATACTCAGTGACAGACAGGTCAGACTGGTCAGGATATAGGTCAGACCCTCACGTGGGACGTAGGCGTCATCCCGCGCCTGGCAGGAGACGAATACTCAGTGTCAGACAGGTCAGACTGGTCAGGATATAGGTAAGACCTTCACGTGGGACGTAGGCGTCATCCCGCGCCTGTCAGCAGACGAATACTCAGTGTCAGACAGGTCAGACTGGTCAGGATATAGGTAAGACCCTCACGTGGGACGTAGGCGTCATCCCGCGCCTGTCGGGAGACGAATACTCAGTGCCACAGGTCAGACTGGTCAGGATATAGGTAAGACCCTCACGTGGGACGTAGGCATCATCCCGCGCCTGGCAGGAGACGAATACTCAGTGTCAGACAGGTCAGACTGGTCAGGATATAGGTAAGACCTTCACGTGGGACGTAGGCATCATCCCGCGCCTGTCGGGAGACGAATACTCAGTGTCACAGGTCAGACTGGTCAGGATATAGGTAAGACCCTCACGCGGGACGTAGGCATCATCCCGCGCCTGTTTTGAGACGAATACTCAGTGTCAGACAGGTCAGACTGGTCAGGATATAGGTAAGACCTTCACGTGGGACGTAGGCGTCATCCCGCGCCTGTCGGGAGACGAATACTCAGTGTCAGACAGGTCAGACTGGTCAGGATATAGGTAAGACCTTCACGTGGGACGTAGGCGTCATCCCGCGCCTGTCGGGAGACGAATACTCAGTGTCAGACAGGTCAGACTGGTCAGGATATATATATAGGTCAGACCCTCACGTGGGACGTAGGCGTCATCCCGCGCCTGTCGGGAGACGAATACTCAGTGTCACAGGTCAGACTGGTCAGGATATAGGTCAGACCCTCACGTGGGACGTAGGCGTCATCCCGCGCCTGGCAGGAGACGAATACTCAGTGTCAGACAGGTCAGACTGGTCAGGATATAGGTAAGACCTTCACGTGGTACGTAGGCATCATCCCGCGCCTGTCGGGAGACGAATACTCAGTGTCAGACAGGTCAGACTGGTCAGGATATAGGTCAGACCCTCACGTGGGACGTAGGCGTCATCCCGCGCCTGGCAGGAGACGAATACTCAGTGTCACAGGTCAGACTGGTCAGGATATAGGTAAGACCCTCACGTGGGACGTAGGCGTCATCCCGCGCCTGGCAGGAGACGAATACTCAGTGACAGACAGGTCAGACTGGTCAGGATATAGGTCAGACCTTCACGTGGGACGTAGGCGTCATCCCACGCCTGTCGGGAGACGAATACTCAGTGACAGACAGGTCAGACTGGTCAGGATATAGGTAAGACCCTCACGTGGGACGTAGGCGTCATCCCACGCCTGTCGGGAGACGAATACTCAGTGACAGACAGGTCAGACTGGTCAGGATATAGGTCAGACCTTCACGCGGGACGTAGGCGTCATCCCGCGCCTGTCAGCAGACGAGTACTCAGTGTCAGACAGGTCAGACTGGTCATTCGATAGTCCGAACATGCAGAGACACAGTATCAGCCAGTCTACTGGGATGTACACTGTACAGTGTACAGTGTCAAAATGAGAACAAGAATTGCTGATAACCGGCCGCCGATTGCTAGCATTCGTGTCATTCTCTAAAATACTGAGACCCTTTCACATACTATGGATATGCCAGCACAAAAAAAGTCACGAGGTTTACAGTGTACACAAGTACACTAGGTGCCAAGTATACTGATCGTCCAAACTTGAGGAACACATCATACTGGTTCAAGAGCATGGGGCAGTTACCAAGCAGTCAGTACACCGGTACTGACCTGCACAATAAGAGCGAGCTCCGGGTCGGCGGGCACGGGGAAGTTGGCCAGGTGAGTGCACTCGTCCATGATGCCGCGCATGAAGTTGTAGGCCTCCACCATGGAGGCCGGGCGGGAGGTGGCCGTGGTCTGGACGGACGGACGAACCAGCTGTCCAGGGAGTAAGAAGGAATGGGCACACGTATGGGTCAGTTCTCTGTCCAACGCCATTGTCACCGACATCATCCTACGGTCAGCCGAGCAGAGCCGCTCCTCCCGGGAAGACGGTCAGCCGAGCAGAGCCGCTCCTCCCGGGAAGATGGTCAGCCGAGCAGAGCCGCTCCTCCCGGGAAGATGGTCAGCCGAGCAGACCCGCTCCTCCCGGGAAGACGGTCAGCCGAGCAGAGCCGCTCCTCCCGGGAAGACGGTCAGCCGAGCAGAGCCGCTCCTCCCGGGAAGACGGTCAGCAGAGCCGCTCCTCCCGGGAAGATGGTCAGCCGAGCAGAGCCGCTCCTCCCGGGAAGATGGTCAGCCGAGCAGAGCCGCTCCTCCCGGGAAGATGGTCAGCCGAGCAGAGCCGCTCCTCCCGGGAAGACGGTCAGCCGAGCAGAGCCGCTCCTCCCGGGAAGACGGCCAGCCGAGCAGAGCCGCTCCTCCCGGGAAGATGGTCAGCCGAGCAGACCCGCTCCTCCCGGGAAGATGGTCAGCCCAGCAGACCCGCTCCTCCCGGGAAGACGGTCAGCCGAGCAGACCCGCTCCTCCCGGGAAGATGGTCAGCCGAGCAGACCCGCTCCTCCCGGGAAGACGGTCAGCCGAGCAGACCCGCTCCTCCCGGGAAGATGGTCAGCCGAGCAGACCCGCTCCTCCCGGGAAGACGGTCAGCCGAGCAGACCCGCTCCTCCCGGGAAGACGGTCAGCCGAGCAGAGCCGCTCCTCCCGGGAAGATGGTCAGCCGAGCAGAGCCGCTCCTCCCGGGAAGACGGTCAGCCGAGCAGACCCGCTCCTCCCGGGAAGACGGTCAGCCGAGCAGAGCCGCTCCTCCCGGGAAGACGGTCAGCCGAGCAGACCCGCTCCTCCCGGGAAGACGGTCAGCCGAGCAGAGCCGCTCCTCCCGGGAAGATGGTCAGCCGAGCAGAGCCGCTCCTCCCGGGAAGATGGTCAGCCGAGCAGAGCCGCTCCTCCCGGGAAGACGGTCAGCCGAGCAGACCCGCTCCTCCCGGGAAGACGGTCAGCCGAGCAGAGCCGCTCCTCCCGGGAAGACGGTCAGCAGAGCCGCTCCTCCCGGGAAGACGGTCAGCAGACCCGCTCCTCCCGGGAAGACGGTCAGCCGAGCAGAGCCGCTCCTCCCGGGAAGACGGTCAGCCGAGCAGACCCGCTCCTCCCGGGAAGACGGTCAGCCGAGCAGAGCCGCTCCTCCCGGGAAGACGGTCAGCAGAGCCGCTCCTCCCGGGAAGACGGTCAGCAGACCCGCTCCTCCCGGGAAGACGGTCAGCCGAGCAGAGCCGCTCCTCCCGGGAAGACGGTCAGCAGAGCCGCTCCTCCCGGGAAGACGGTCAACAGACCCGCTCCTCCCGGGAAGACGGTCAGCCGAGCAGACCCGCTCCTCCCGGGAAGAGCCGCTCCTTCCGGGAAGACCAGCAGGCAGAACGTCAACACATACTCAGTCGGAGGTGACGAAATAAACACGTTTGAAACAAATAACTGCGTAGTGAAACATCCAAAGACCACTATCTCACCACTGTTGTATCGCTAGCGTACACTCCAAACTGGGCGCCTGGCACCAATAGATCAGAAAACCTCGCCGGGGTCCGTCTCTGTCCCCTCACAGCCCCCACACGGTCTGCCTGCCACCTGCCTCCAGCGTAACTCACCCGGGACTTTGAGCGCACCATGCTGGCCAGCGGGCCGGAGAGCGCCCGGCGGGCCAGCGAGCGGTCGCGCCGCTCCGCGTGCGGCTCGGTCACCATCTGCTCGACGACGCGCGCCACCTCGGCCATCTCATCCGGGAAGCCGCGAGCAAACTGGCGTCCCGCATGGAAATGGTCACCCTCGCCGCTGGCTGTCCTAGGCGGAGGTGGCGTCGACGCGGAGACCTGTCCGGATACGGTGATCAGTGCGGCAACACTCACACAATGGTAATGGCTGCTGTAACAGGAATGTTTACCATCCAGCAAAAACAGATTCAACACAATAGGGCAATGAAGACAGGCTAATTTCAGAAATGGGCTAAAACAACTCAACAACGGTGCTATATCGTGTTTTGTTTTATAATTATATTAACCCGTGGACTTAATAAATATAACATTATAAGGTCCATCTGGAACAATGGGAGCATAGCTAAGTAGTAACCGAGATGCCAGAGAAAAACGACAATTCCATTAAGTCTAACTTTGCACTGGTGAGGTGGGGACATCGAGCCAGTCTGAACAAGTAATCGAAAATTCCGTTCTGAGCCATCTATACAAGTGTGTGTCTTTCTGCCTGAACAAGTGATCGAACCGAACATCCGTGGTGAGTTACTTACACAGCCGATCTCCCGGACCATCTCAGTCAGCTCATTGCGGTACACGGTATCCGACACGTACTGCCGCTCCAGCAGCTCCCAGTTGATGGCGTTACTCAGCACACCCTGCGGCGGCACACAGATTCGTCACGAGACAGCGCGCTGAGCGGATATAGTGACGAAAGATGCTCTGCCGGCTGTGTGATTTGGTCCTTAGAAACTGGGCACCACTGATTAGACGCAGGGTTAGCTAGTTTTCAGCCTACGTAAACACAAACTAAAAGCTAGACAAAACAGACACATCACGAGTGGCTCACCGTGGTGACGCCATGCCATCGTCGCTGGGATTGTGGGTGGGGAGGGGGGGGGGGCACTCCTGGCTGCCTGATCATGGGTGACAGACTATGTATATATACAAAATCAGACTATGTCGCACATGGCAGACATGACGAAACATGGACAAGCAGCACTTCCCTGTCAGGAGAGAGTGCCACAGCGTCGTCTGGCTACTCACGCTGGTGAAGACTGCCGACGCCGAGGTCCAGGAGAGACAAGGGATCAGGGGCATCGGCTTGTGCCACACAGAGGCCGCCAGCGACGCCATCTGTCGGCGGAACGGGCAGGCCAGCTCGGGTCAGGGACCAGCTAGCTTCCTACATCGTGCAGACTTCAGATCAGAAGCGCTCAGGCGGCAGCTGTGGTGGAGTGAACATAACATGGTCACAGTCTAAGTACAGGGAAGCATTCGCAAAAAGACCACAATGTCCCGCAGCGGCAGGCAGTGGAAAACCTTTCAAACTAAGCAGTATTGTATTGTATTGAATGTGACTGAGCTGACAAGTTGGCTCTCGTTAGTCAAACAAAACCGAGCACACATGAGATGAGAGCACGGACAACACACACACCCTCCTCTATACGAGCGGCGCGTGACAAAACACCTGAAGAGCCCTGCGCCTCCCCTGCCCCTCTCCTGCCCTGCGCCGCCCCTGCCCTGCGCCTCCCCTGCCCTGCGCTTCCCCTGTCCTGCGCCTCCCTGCCCTGCGCCTCCCCTGCCCTGCGCCTCCCCTGCCCATCCCCTGCCCTGCGCCAGCTCACATGCCCGCCCATGGAGATGCCAGTGATGCCGAGCGGGCCGAGGCCGGACCGCTCCGCCCAGTGAAGGAGCGCCATCGACTCCAGCATCAAACAGCCGCCCATGACGAACAGGTCGGAGACGTTACGGAGACAGGACCGGCTGTGGAGAGGGGGAACATGTTGTACAGATTGCAGGACCCTCTCCATGTTACCCTCTCCTTCACCGGCTGTGGAGGAGAGGGGGAACATGCTGTACAGATTGCAGGACAGGAGGAGGGGGATAACATGCTGTACAGATTGCAGGAAAGGAGGAGAGGGGTAACATGCTGTACAGATTGTAGGACAGGAGGGGTAACATGCTGTACAGATTGCAGGACAGGAGGAGAGGGGTAACATGCTGTACAGATTACAGGACAGGACCGGCTGTGGAGGAGAGGGAGAACATGCTGTACAGATTGCAGGACAGGAGGAGAGGGGTAACATGCTGTACAGATTGCAGGACAGGACTGGCTGTGGAGGAGAGGAGGAACATGCTGTACAGATTGCAGGACAGGACCGGCTGTGGAGGAGAGGGAGAACATGCTGTACAGATTGCAGGACAGGACCGGCTGTGGAGGAGAGGGGTAACATGCTGTACATATTGCAGGACAGGAGGAGAGGGGTAACATGCTGTACAGATTGCAGGACAGGATGAGAGGGGGAACATGCTGTACAGATTGCAGGACAGGACCGGCCATGGAGGAGAGGGATAACATGCTGTACAGATTGCAGGACAGGACCGGCTGTGAAGGAGAGGGATAACATGCTGTACAGATTGCAGGACAGGAGAGGGGTAACATGCTGTACAGATTGCAGGACAGGATGAGAGGGGGAACATGCTGTACAGATTGCAGGACAGGACCGGCTGTGGAGGAGAGGGATAACATGCTGTACATATTGCAGGACAGGAGGAGAGGGGGAACATGCTGTACAGATTGCAGGACAGGACCGGCTGTGGAGGAGAGGGGTAACATGCTGTACAGATTGCAGGACAGGACCGGCTGTGGAGGAGAGGGATAACATGCTGTACATATTGCAGGACAGGAGGAGAGGGGGAACATGCTGTACAGATTGCAGGACAGGACCGGCTGTGGAGGAGAGGGGTAACATGCTGTACAGATTGCAGGACAGGAGGAGAGGGGGAACATGCTGTACAGATTGCAGGACAGGACCGGCTGTGGAGGAGAGGGGTAACATGCTGTACAGATTGCAGGACAGGACCGGCTGTGGAGGAGAGGGGTAACATGCCGTACAGATTGCAGGACAGGAGGAGAGGGGGAACATGCTGTACATATTGCAGGACAGGAGAGGGAGAACATGCTGTACATATTGCAGGACAGGAGGAGAGGGGGAACATGCTGTACAGATTGCAGGACAGGAGGAGAGGGGAACATGCTGTACAGATTGCAGGACAGGATGAGAGGGGGAACATGCTGTACAGATTGCAGGACAGGGGGAGAGGGGGAACATGCTGTACAGAATGCAGGACAGGACCGGCTGTGGAGAGGGGGAACATGCTGTACAGATTGCAGGACAGGAGGGGAGGGGGAACATGCTGTACATATTGCAGGACAGGAGGAGAGGGGGAACATGCTGTACAGATTGCGGGACAGGACCGGCTGTGGAGGAGAGGGAGAACATGCTGTACAGATTGCAGGACAGGAGGAGAGGGATAACATGCTGTACAGATTACAGGACAGGACCGGCTGTGGAGGAGAGGGAGAACATGCTGTACAGATTGCAGGACAGGAGGAGAGGGGGAACATGCTGTACATATTGCAGGACAGGAGGAGAGGGAGAACATGCTGTACATATTGCAGGACAGGACCGGCTGTGGAGGAGAGGGAGAACATGCTGTACAGATTGCAGGACAGGAGGAGAGGGGGAACATGCTGTACAGATTGCAGGACAGGAGGAGAGGGGTAACATGCTGTACAGATTGCAGGACAGGACCGGCTGTGGAGGAGAGGGGTAACATGCTGTACATATTGCAGGACAGGAGGAGAGGGGGAACATGCTGTACAGATTGCAGGACAGGAGGAGAGGGATAACATGCTGTACAGATTGCAGGACAGGAGGAGAGGTGGAACATGCTGTACAGATTGCAGGACAGGACCGGCTGTGGAGGAGAGGGGTAACATGCTGTACAGAATGCAGGACAGGACCGGCTGTGGAGGAGAGGGGTAACATGCTGTACAGATTGCAGGACAGGAGGAGAGGGGTAACATGCTGTACAGATTGCAGGACAGGACGGGCTGTGGAGGAGAGGGGTAACATGCTGTACAGATTGCAGGACAGGACCGGCTGTGGAGGAGAGGGGTAACATGATGTACAGAATGCAGGACAGGAGGAGAGGGGTAACATGCTGTACAGATTGCAGGACAGGATCGGCTGTGGAGGAGATGGGTAACATGCTGTACAGATTGCAGGACAGGACCGGCTGTGGAGGAGAGGGGTAACATGCTGTACAGATTGCAGGACAGGACCGGCTGTGGAGGAGAGGGGGAACATGCTGTACAGAATGCAGGACAGGAGGAGAGGGATAACATGCTGTACAGATTCCAGGACAGGAGGAGAGGGATAACATGCTGTACAGATTGCAGGACAGGAGGAGAGGTGGAACATGCTGTACAGATTGCAGGACAGGACCGGCTGTGGAGGAGAGGGGGAACATGCTGTACAGATTGCAGACACGAACGGTCGCGGACTGATAGGAGGTTTGCATTGCGTAAAAAAGGTCATGAGACGAATGGGTAGGTGACACGTGAAACTTGAAATGGTAGTGGTAGGGATATGTGCAACGATATCTGCTCAGCGAAGAGCTTTAGCCTCAGACGTCCATCCATTCTTTGGTTCCAACTAAGAGAAAATTGTCGCACAAAATGGTATTGAAATGAAATGTAGGAACACAATCTTTTTACCACGCGCATCCAATGACGATATGACATGGCCTAACTGAGTATCGATACGTACACTTGGTCGGCAGGTTTTCGTAACCCGTAGTATGGATTTTCCAGGATTATGGAGCCTATACCATCCTTCAGCAGTGGCCGCGCCAGCATGCTTCGCCTCTTCCAGAAGAACTATAAACAAACAAAACAGGTTGTTAGCTGGTGGCCGACTTGAGGTTCGGAATGGGCAAAACTCGCCAGTCACCACTATTCGTCCCGAGTCCTGACTTGATATCAGTTCGCAGTTCGAGACGAGTCCTGTTCTCCGCCTCTCTGACGGTGCCACGTGACCCTCCGTCCCGCTCCCCGCCCCATCCCGCCGATGTAACCACGTGGTCGCCGGTACCCTCACCATTCCCCGCTGTCCCACCCCTCCTCACGTGGTCGCCCGTACCTTCACCATCCCCCGCTGTCCCACCCCTCCTCACGTGGTCGCCGGTACCCTCACCATTCCCCGCTGTCCCTCCCGCCCCTCATTACGTGGTCTCCGGTGCCCCATACGTGGTCCCCGGTGCCCCTTACGTGGTCCCCGGTGCCCCTTACGTGGTCCCCGGTGCCCCTTACGTGGTCCCCGGTGCCCCTTACGTGGTCCCCGGTGCCCCTTACGTGGTCCCCGGTGCCCCTTACGTGGTCCCCGGTGCCCCTTACGTGGTCCCCGGTGCCCCTTACGTGGTCCCCGGTGCCCCTTACGTGGTCCCCGGTGCCCCTTACGTGGTCCCCGGTGCCCCTTACGTGGTCCCCGGTGCCCCTTACGTGGTCCCCGGTGCCCCTTACGTGGTTCCCGGTGCCCCTTACGTGGTCCCCGGTGCCCCTTACGTGGTCCCCGGTGCCCCTTACGTGGTCCCCGGTGCCCCTTACGTGGTTCCCGGTGCCCCTTACGTGGTCCCCGGTGCCCATTACGTGGTCCCCGGTGCCCCTTACGTGGTCCCCGGTGCCCCTTACGTGGTCCCCAGTGCCCCATACGTGGTCCCCGGTGCCCCTTACATGGTCCCCGGTGCCCCTTACGTGGTCCCCGGTGCCCCTTACGTGGTCCCCGGTGCCCCTTACGTGATCCCCGGTGCCCCTTACGTGGTCCCCGGTGCCCCTTACGTGGTACCCGGTACCCCTTACGTGGTCCCCGGTGCCCCCCCCCCCCTTACGTGGTCCCCGGTGCCCCCCCCCCCCCCTCCTTACGTGGTCCCGGTGCTGCCCCCCCTCTTACGTGGTCCCGGTGCTGCCCCCCCCTCTTACGTGGTCCCGGTTCCCCCCCCCCCCCCTACCCCTCCTTACGTGGTCCCCGGTGCCCCCCTCCTTACGTGGTCCCCGGTGCCCCCCTGCTTACGTGGTCCCGGTGCTGCTCCCCTCTTACGTGGTCCCGGTGCCCCCCTCCTTACGTGGTCCCCGGTGCCCCCCTGCTTACGTGGTCCCGGTGCTGCCCCCCCCCCCCTCTTACGTGGTCCCGGTCCCCCCCCCCCCTACCCCTCCTTACGTGGTCCCCGGTGCCCCCCTCCTTACGTGGTCCCGGTGCTGCCCCCCCCCCCCTCCTTACGTGGTCCCCGGTGCCGGCCAGGTGGATGACGGTGGGCCGCAGTCGGGACGGCCACTGGTCCCCCCCCCCCTACCCCTCCTTACGTGGTCCCCGGTGCCGGCCAGGTGGATGACGGTGGGCCGCAGTCGGGACGGCCACTGGTTCCCCCCCCCCCTACCCCTCCTTACGTGGTCCCCGGTGCCGGCCAGGTGGATGACGGTGGGCCGCAGTCGGGACGGCCACTGGTTCCCCCCCCTACCCCTCCTTACGTGGTCCCCGGTGCCGGCCAGGTGGATGACGGTGGGCCGCAGTCGGGACGGCCACTGGTCCCCCCCCCCCTACCCCTCCTTACGTGGTCCCCGGTGCCGGCCAGGTGGATGACGGTGGGCCGCAGTCGGGACGGCCACTGGTCCCCCCCCCCCTACCCCTCCTTACGTGGTCCCCGGTGCCGGCCAGGTGGATGACGGTGGGCCGCAGTCGGGACGGCCACTGGTTCCCCCCCCCCCCTACCCCTCCTTACGTGGTCCCCGGTGCCGGCCAGGTGGATGACGGTGGGCCGCAGTCGGGACGGCCACTGGTCCCCCCCCTACCCCTCCTTACGTGGTCCCCGGTGCCGGCCAGGTGGATGACGGTGGGCCGCAGTCGGGACGGCCACTGGTCCCCCCCCCCCCTACCCCTCCTTACGTGGTCCCCGGTGCCGGCCAGGTGGATGACGGTGGGCCGCAGTCGGGACGGCCACTGGTCCCCCCCCCCCCCCTACCCCTCCTTACGTGGTCCCCGGTGCCGGCCAGGTGGATGACGGTGGGCCGCAGTCGGGACGGCCACTGGTCTCCCCCCCCCCCCCCCTACCCCTCCTTACGTGGTCCCCGGTGCCGGCCAGGTGGATGACGGTGGGCCGCAGTCGGGACGGCCACTGGTTCGGCAGTACCGCCTGGAAGTGCGCCTGTTGTGCCACGTCTGGCAGCAGGCCGGGACAGTGTTGACTGAACGGAGACTGGAACTGGCCCTCCAGCAGTGTGTAGGCCTGGTACCTCTGCTCCTGTCACACACACACAGCCACAACAGGGCTGGAGTCACACAGCACCAAAACTGCTGCTCCCGCCACACACAGACACAACAGGGCTGGAGTCACACAGCACCAAAACTGCTGCTCCCGTCACACACAGACCAAACTTGTATATGATTCAATTTGTTTCAAACGATCCAATCACGATTGTTTCGAACGATTCAATTACAACTCAAAATCAACATTAGTCTACTCAATCACGACTCAATAAGACCTTCTTTTTTTCATTCAATTCAATCAAATACTTTGAGCCAGAGCTTCCGACTCAATCGATTAAAAATGACCTCGAGCCATATCAGTCCCGAACTCCCGACTCAATCATTTTGTATCATGTAACGACTCAATCACAACTCAAACTATGACTAAATTTGGAACTTATAACTGATACGTGATTTGATAGTGCTGCATCTGTATTTATATGTTGAAATTGTTGATGGATATTACCTACATGGTTGAAAACTTGAAGTTGTTGGGGTTTCTTTTGAGCTTAAAATGTTTGTTGATTGAGTTGCGAACCTGACTCAGTCAGCTGTCTAAATATTTGTTCTAAATATTTGTTGTCGACTCAATCATGGTTTCTTCCTGAGTTCTTCGATTCAATCACGACTCAAAGCCAAGTCCTTAAAAATTGTAGCGACTCAGTTTTAGTTGCAAATACTGGTCGATTCCTGAGTCGCAACTCAGAGTTAAATCGTATACAACTCTGAGCCACAGACACAACAGAACTGAGTCACAAAGCACAGGGCTGCTATGGACAGAGGCGTCTGGATCTGTTAAATTGAAACCAAATTAAACACAACATGCTAACATGACTAAACGAAACATCACAGTACTAGCGTGCAAAACACAGATAAAATAATGTGAGTAAAGACAAGAAATGTGAAACACAGCACAACTTGTCACAAAAGACTTGGTAGGGTTTGGGAAACCTCAGAGAGAGGCAAAGAGAAAACGACACAGTAAGTACACAGAAGGTAACTGACATGTAATTCACAGAAAAACAACAACAAATAAAACGATAAGACAAGGAATATAAGCAACGCACTATACATACAAAAGATCCAGCACCACAGGACTATCAGTAAGTGTGGAAAAGAAAGCGAAAACATTTAACTACCGGTGAGTAAATGACCGGAAAACGTATCTTCGCAAGGAACTGAAACACTTCTGAAATAAGGGCAGAGTCCTCGTCGAGCAGATCCTTCATGGTAAGCAAACTACTTCCCAAAAACTGAACATGGTCAGCGAGAAGTTGACGACAGGAAATCAGAACATGGCGAACAGAAAGACACCCTCTACAGCGGGGGCATCTCCTCCAGCGGGGTTCATCTCCTCCACACAGCAAGTAGTAGTGAGTGGCAAAAGTATGCCCAATGCGCAAGCAGCACAACAAGCATCCTTCTCTTCCCTTCTCGACCTCCTAGAGGAGAATGCCCAAGGCGCCAGATGCGGTTTGAGTGACTTTAACTTTGATTAGCCACCACTCTCCACTCACTCTGCCGCTCACTACGAATCAGTTATGTACTGACCTTTGTTATTGTCACAGGATGATCTCTATCCACCAGCTGCATGCATTTTGCTCGGTCGCTCATGACCTTGCGAAACTGAAACAGGCGCTTCAAGCTCTCCGGTTTGCCCCATCCTTTGGTGAAGAACTTGGTGAGCAGGATGGACCGGTAGATTCTATCTGTTCTGCTCCCAACCATTTTATCTTGTGTCCATTGAACGCTTAAGCATTCAGTTCTTTTCAGACATGAAGAGCTTCACATTCAAAATACTAGTTGAAGACACCTTGCACTGTTACCTGTTGACAAGAGTTTACACTGTACACAGTTGGTGCATACAAATAAAATATTAAGTACATTTTTACCTTAGGTATGTCACCAGTTTCAGGCATAACTTTTGCTTTCACTGATGTCTTTTGATATAACAATTCCAAGTATGGTACCCATTTGTGGCACAAATGAACCACTATGGTATAAGCATAGGTATTGAACACCTGGCCTACTCTTGCTCTAGGGAAATGGCAGAAAACTGGGTTTCCAAACCTAAATCTTATCTTATCTTATCAAACCTGACCAAACCAAACCTAATCTACCCTGATTTTGATGATTGCTTTTTGTATTGGGATGATTGGGGATGATTGGGCTCTGCAGATCGGCAGGCCCTCTGCATGCTGGAAGGACCCGCTAACGGCGGGCAGAGGGCCCTCTACAGATCGGCAGGGCCCTCTAAAGGTGGCAGAGGGCCCTCTATAGATTGGCTAGGGCACTCCGCAGATCGACAGGGCCCATAAAGGCTGGAAGAGGGCCCTCTACAGGTCGGCAGGGCCCTCTAAATGCCGGAAGAGGCCCTCTACAGATTGGCAGGGCGATCTACAGATCAGCAGGGCCCTCTAAAGACCGGCAGAGGGCCCTCTCCAGATCGGCAGGGACCCTCTACAGATAGGCAGGGCACTATAAAGGCCAGCAGATGGCCCTCTACAACCGGATGGGGCCATCTAAATGCTGACAGGGGGCCCTCTGCAGATCTGCAGGCCCTCTACATGCTGGAATGGCCCTCTTAAGGCGGGCAGAGGGCCCTCTACAGATTGGCTAGGACACTACATATCGGCAGGGCCCTCTAAAGGTCAGCTGAGGGCCCTCTGCAGATTGGCTGGGACACTCTGCAGATCAACAGGGCCTCTAAAGCCTGGAAGAGGGCCCTCTACAGATCAGCAGGGCCCTCTAAATGCTGACAGAGGCCCTCTACAGATTGGCAGGGCGATCTACGATCGGCAGGGCCCTCTAAAGACTGGAAGAGGGCTCTCTCCAGATTGGCAGAGGCCCTCTCCAGATCGGCAGAGGCCCTCTCCAGATGGGCAGGGCCCTATAAAGGCCAGCAGAGGGCCCTCTACAACCGGAAGGGGCCCTCTAAATGCTGACAGGGGCCCTCTGCAGATCAGTAGGGCCCTTTAAAAGCTGGTAGAGGGCCTTATCCACACTGGCTGGGGCCCCTTCTACATATTTACATATACATGCTTTTAACAGACAAGCAAGTGCTGTTATTTATTTGTGTTACAATTTTGTCTTGGTTTGTGTGCGTTATTTATGCGATGTAAGGCATTTTGCAGGCGCCTGACACCATCAAAAACACTGGGGCCCAGGGGGCCATTGCTTTGTCACCAGCGGGCCCCTGTCCTCCAGGGGGGGGGAATAGCCCCCTTGCCTACTCCCTTGACCGGGGGGGGGGGGGGGGTGGTCGGTCGTCTTCACAATCACGTTCTATCTAGTGTGAATCAGTAAATTGTTACTGCTGCCACAAAACTCCAAAAGTTGCCCCAAAATTTAAAATGCTGTCCCCAAATTTTAAAAGCTGCCCAAAATTGTAAAAAGCTGCCCCAATTGTGTGCGTTGTTGCCAACCCCCTTGACCGGGGGGGGGGGGGTGGTCGGTCGTCTTCACAATCACGTTCTATCTAGTGTGAATCAGTAAATTGTTACTGCTGCCACAAAACTCCAAAAGTTGCCCCAAAATTTAAAATGCTGTCCCCAAATTTTAAAAGCTGCCCAAAATTGTAAAAAGCTGCCCCAATTGTGTGCGTTGTTGCCAACCCTGCCCTGACAAGATCTTGTCGAAACTTGCCTTGTTTTGCATACTGGCCTTCAAGGTTGTGATGAGTGAGATGTCTCAATAAGGTAGGTAACAAATGTGTATCACCAGTGTCTAAGGCAACCATTTCCACAGGGCTATGGCTAATATATAAATATATCTAAAACTGGCTGTTAATATTGAGGATTGTTTAATTTTAATTGGTTTTGACCTTCAAAGGCAACAGTGCCAACAAAGACTGCTGACTGAGGGAGGTCAAGGTAACAAGATCAACAGAAAACTGCACAAATTCTATCCTATCATGTCATACCTTTGCAGTGTTTTATAGTTAACTTGTTTAATACCAGTAGTCTTGCAATGTTTTATGCTTTGAGTTCGAGTACCCCTTATCAGGGGCACGGTAGATAAAATACTATCAGGGGGGTTGTCATTCCTTCAGCCGCCATAGGCTCAATTTGTTTTTTGATATGCAATAAAAAGAACCACGTATGTCAACCAACCAAAAACTGTGACATACGTGGTTCTTTCTTTGGCGTGACGTCATATATGCGATTTTTGGGGTACCGACATTCGTGGCGCGGCTTATATATGGTCTTTTAACATTAGCGAAGGAGTAAAATGGTGGCCCCTTTGCTGTCAAAATAAACGTGTCTTAAGAGCAAAATGTTATTAAGATAAGTTAGACTTCGAATCGGTCCTTCCTTTAGAGTTTGTTGTTTGTAAATCGGTTTTGTAGAATGATCTATATAGTCTTTCAAAAATTGCAAGTTATCATTGATTTGTATAGAGGCAGGGGATTCTACGTCCAGATGACGTCACCACCCCTGAGTCGGATTCGGTAAAATCGCCGGATGACTCTACTTTCTTATAGGGCCTTGCCCCTTATTTTATTTCTGTGCAACTGCAGGATTTCGAACTGAGTTATAGTTTATACTAGAACCCACAGTTGAGAAGTAGGCATTTTTCATAAAGAATGTGTACACTGTACAGTGTGAACTTCGTGAACTGTCCAACGGACTGTGGCAAATATTGTAGTGATTGTAGTGAATGTGTCGTGAGTTCACTTACTGAAAATGTCAAAATTATATGCGAATTAAAATATGCATGAATTCATGCCGCCCTGGATTATCCCAGCTCAAATATGGTAGCGCTAATTTGGTAGGCAGTAATGGCGCAGATGTTTCGATTTATTGGAATAGGGCCTGTTCCCGTCGCACCTATAACCTCCTCCAAGTTGCTCCAACTTAGAGGTGGGAAAAAATGGTGCAAAATCTAGCTGGGCTTCTGTCAAAAGCGGTGTCCCTGAAGGATCAGTGCTCGGGCCTCTGTTGCTTGTCGTGTATGTCAACGACCTCCCGGATGCGATGCAGTGCAACCTTCAAATGTGCGCAGACAATACAAAGCTCTACTGACCTGTGAGAGACCCCTCCGATGTAGAACTGCTGCAAGCTGACCTCAATATTGACTGGTCGACGGGTCAAACAAGTGGCAACTGCACTTCAATACAGGGAAATGTAAATCCATGCAAGTCGGAAGGGACAACGTCCAACAGGTATACTGCACGGGCACCACCCAGCTTCAGCAGACTGCAGCAGAGCAAGACCTTGGAGTCCCAAGTCGATTGCGAGCTGAAGTTTCGGGAGCAAGCTGCCAGAGTACTTATATAATGAACAGACCCTATGTTACGGGCCCGTTCCCGTGCTGCCTCCAACCTCCTCTAACCACCTCCAAGCTGATCCAACTTGCAACTGTCTACGATAGGATACAACAGTTGCAAGTTGGAGCAACTTGGAGGAGCTTAGAGGTACCACGGGAACAGGCCTTACATAATCAGTGCTGGTTGGGAAAATCAAATTCGTGCTACCATATAATTTTAGCAGCTATCGCATTGTGCAAATGTGTGTAGCGATTTGATTTGTGTGTACCCCTACTGTGGGAAATTATTCATTTTGTGCCAATTAAATTGATAACAGCACAGCCCTATTTCAGCAGCAATTAAAATGAGGTGAGTATTTGCCGATATTACCAAAGTGTTTTGATTGTACCTAACATTGGTTAAGTTGATTGGTTGCCAGGTTTAAAGGGAATGTTTCACCTTTCTGAAAGTTACAAATATATGCTGGTTGTAGTCAATAATATGAAGTAAGTGCTGCTGAAAATGATGGTGATATTTTTTCTCTCGAAAAGTCACCTAACTTTATACAAATTAAGTTTTAAATTTGGGATGTCATTATTGAGCCATAGACTGTTGATTGGCTGACAAGTGGGATTGGTGGAAAAAGTCACTGTCAGCCAATCAGTGGCAGCACTAGCCTAGACCCCATTTTGTAAACTTTCAATTGAATTGCTTAAAAATGGCTAAGTAATTGGGAAAATGACGTTAGTATTTTAACATTTCAATAACGACCAAAGATAATGGCTGTCTCAGTTCAAAACCAATACAAAGGTGAAACATTCCCTTTAAGTGCAAATTGTATGCGTGAAAAGTGGTGCAGATCAAGATCACACAGTTTACAAGTTTTGATATTGATCATAAGTATATTACACCACCATCAAACTAGCAGCAGGTTTATATCAAACTGCAGTTTGATATTGATATTGGGAAAATTGGATAAGTCAGTCAAAAATATAGATATTGCTTTGAAATTTGGTTTGGGCATTGTCCATACTTGTTCTCTAATAAATCTTCCATTTTTTATATATTTGAGGAAAAAAACTGATTTTGTGATTAAAAAAAACTGATTTTGGGGAAAAATTCCCACAAAATCAAAATTTTCAAAAACCAGAAGATATATTGGAGAACCAAGTATGGATGATGCCCAAACCAAATTTCAAAGCAATATCTATATTTTTGACTGACATCCAGTTTTCCAAAATATTAAACTGCAGTTTTATATAAATCTGCTGCTAGTTTGACGGTGGTATATATTACCAGGGGCAGGAATAACATCATTTTGTGCATAATCAACAGCTTGATGAGTTTTAGTTGACATATTGTTTAAAGCGTCTGGACCCCCCAGCCCCCCCCCCCCCCCCCTCCCTTTGATTTGCTTGGTGCAAGCCCCAAAACCACTGATTAGGGTAGTAGTCTAATCTTCAGACAGATCCTAACCTCAGACTTCCCATGCTATCAGAATGCAGATGATACTGATGCATGGTACTTTAATGTGTCAGTATTGTTTACATTCTGATAGCATTAAAATCTGAGGTTAGGACGTGTCTGGGGTTACACAGTTTACCCTAATTGAGTGCATGATCAAATTCATTAGCCCTAGAAATTAAGTCAGATTTTACTGATATTTTTCTTTCCTTCTTCTCAAATATGATAAGGGCCTTAGTTTTGTTTGGAAGGAATAAAGCCAAAGTTAGCATCTATGTAGGTAACATTCCAATACACCACCACCATCACCCTGCATAGTGCATTTTCACTTATTTTGGCTTTAATTGGACATCTCAATGAACTGGAGCAGCTGGAGCAGATAATGTTCATCATATTCCTAGGTACACTGTTGGATTGGGTGGAATTAGTGGGTATGCCTTTCATTCTGGCCATGTGTGTTGTCCATATATTATGTCAACTCTGATGACCTATGACTTGGGGCATATTTTTCAGGATGGACTTTGAGGAATCAAAAGATGAAGGGTGCTGTAGCATCAACTTCCTTAAATATGTCCTTTATATGTTCAACTTTGTATTTATGGTAAGTTCAAATCATGACCAATATTGGTTATTTTCAATGTTCTAATTGCTGTTCTTAGACATCAATGCTTAAGGTTTGTAGTATAGGTAATTGTAAGATCATTAAGTTGAGTTTAACAAATATTAATGTGTCAGAATGTCCCTGTTTTGTTACCTTGATTCATTCACTTCTAGTTTGAAGCTATGGTCCTGTTACTGTTGTATTCCCTATGCTTGTTTAGGAAGCATTATATAATTTGGGACTCATAGACATTAGACATGACATGTTAGACTGGAGAAGCACCTGGCAGACCTGGTCCCCAGAAACTTTGAAACATGTACATTTGTGGCTACTAAGGCCAACCAATGCCATCACCCACACAAGCTTGTAAGCCTGGATTGGGATCTGTTCCACTTATTTTCAGTCCTTGGTTAGGGATTATATTGAGTTTAACAGTCATATTTGGGAACTAATATCCAAAGGAGACCAAAGACTGGCGGAGAGCATCCAGAGCAGGGCTACAAACTGGTTACAGAGATAAGGTGAAAACCCATGCTCTCAGCAGTCAGCACCTGTAGGACTCAAATCTTGATAACGTTGTTTATAATTTTGTGAGGAGCCATAGTGTCCAACTGAATCTTCGCCATCTGTCAAGACAAGAGGCCAGCATCTGAATTTTCATAGCAGGCACTAAATGGCCTCAGCGGTCAGTGCACCCACAAACCCCAATCATCATCATGGAGCTATATAAACTGGGAGCAAAAGTCTTAGCCGGGATGTAGTTCCTGACAGTGAGGGTAGTGCATAGTTGGGTTGGAAGAATATTCCATCAAACATGTATTTCCCAAGGCCCAATCTCATATAGTTTCAGCATCTGTATGAGGTCATACATTCTATTAGTTCTGATTTTTCTTTCTTCTGATATCCTCTCTTACATACTGCAAACTTAACTGTCATCTGCCACCACTGACTGTGTCCTGTTCTGAGACCCTGACTAAACACCTGTCGCCCGTCTTAGCTGTCCGGCCTGGCAGTGTTGGGGGTGGGCATCTGGTCATTAGTCGGCGAGCCGTCGTACGTGCTGCTATTGTCCACGGCCTCGTTCAGCACTGCCGCCTACGTGCTGGTGGCGGCTGGTGTCCTGGTGCTCATCACAGGACTGGTTGGCTGTCTCGGCGCACTGAGGGAGAGCCTGCCCTGCCTGCTCGTGGTATGTTGGTTTGTACATTGACTTTTTACATGCAGAATGAACAGTCCTTTGGTTGTTGGTTGAAGACACTGTGTGACACAGGCCTGGTATTTTCCCCCATTTCACCGGGTTTTAAACATGGCTGTAAACCAGAATCACTACATTGTGTGGATCACTTTCTTGGTCTGTATTGAGATGTTGAAACTGCTCGTGAATGCGTTTTTCGCTGTCACATTTTGTTGCACGTCATCTTTTCTCCTTTATGCTCCATAAAAGTTTTCAATTCATTTGTGCTATCTACTTGCTCTGTGGCATCAACCCTTATATTGCCCGTAGAACGACTGTATTTTGACCGTGCGCCCTGCGCCCATGTGCGACAGTACACGTTCGTGCTGCTGCTGATTTTTCTGCTGGAGGCGATGGCCGGCGTGCTGGCCTACGTGTACCAGGTGCAGCTGCAGATGGAGCTGGCACACCACATGAACGTCACGCTGGCCGACAACTACAACCGGCGGCCCGAGTACACAGCCGCCATCGACCAGATGCAGCAGGACGTGAGTACCTTCTGTAGCTGGCAGCAGAACGTGAGTACCTTCTGTAGCTGGCAGCAGGACGTGAGTACCTTCTGTAGCTGGCAGCAGAACGTGAGTACCTTCTGTAGCTGGCAGCAGAACGTGAGTACCTTCTGTAGCTGGCAGCAGGACGTGAGTACCTTCTGTAGCTGGCAGCAGGACGTGAGTACCTTCTGTAGCTGGCAGCAGGACGTGAGTACCTTCTGTAGCTGGCAGCAGAACGTGAGTACCTTCTGTAGCTAGCAGCAGGACGTGAGTACCTTCTGTAGCTGGCAGCAGCTGCAGTCAGTCGTGATGAAGACGTATCGGCGGGCAGAATTCGGATGGCTTCACCTCTCCCATTGCCACAACGTTCGCTGCGGCGCCACGTGTTTGCTTGGAACAG
This sequence comes from Chirona hameri, assembly GCA_036785665.1. Classification (NCBI taxonomy): domain Eukaryota; kingdom Metazoa; phylum Arthropoda; class Thecostraca; order Balanomorpha; family Balanidae; genus Chirona; species Chirona hameri. The sequence goes on along the minus strand of JAXIVJ010000755.1, from coordinate 59,733 downwards.
ATAACATCTGGGATGCGTCTTGTGACCGGATGTGTGCGCGCGGTTGCCAGTTCGGTTGCTGCGGCGCCACCTACTACACCAACTGGCAGTTCAGTGACTGGGGCGACACTGAGGGCCGGAAGGTGCCCGACAGCTGCTGCAAGACGGTGAAGCCTCTCTGCGGCCAGCGCGACCACCCCTCTAACATCAACCCGCCGGTCAGTACCTTGTTCGTTCATAGCGAGTATTCTTCTATAGTAAACCACACTTCAAGGTAATGAGGTCGGTTTGTTGTGTGTACGCCTCGGCACGTGTGCCGCAGGATGGCAGCAGAGAGATAGGACAGATGGCTTTCTTTGTTTGGGACAGCCGTGTTGAATCATCTGCAATATGGGGAAACATTCCTAAACACCGCATCATTTCCGTATCCACCGTTTGCCCGTTTCCGTTTGAATCGCGCGTATCATTTTCGCCCCCCCCCCCCCTTGATCAGCTGTTCGGCTCAATGAACGAATGTATCGGCGTGGTATCGGCGTGCCTTGCGGATGTACTGTTTCGTTGTTTCGCGGTGTATCGGAGCGTGGCGTGAGTCTGTCAGCCCAGTACCCTGGATAACCGACACTGTGTCAGCGGTAACCTAACGCCTCAGCCTCGTGCGCTCCCGCTCCCGGGCCGCTCAGCGGTAATATGACGCTCGTTTCACCATCGCGGGGTGTGACTCGGTCTCCTATTGGATCGGATGTCGATCGCGCTCCTGCGAGGGGTGAACACAAATGATGCAAACTTGCACAATTATGTTTCCAAGCTCATTCTTTCGTATTATTTTGTTGTTGTCATTTTGTGTGGACCGCAACGCCGGGGGTTATTATTGATAAATCCCTGCTATGTACTTTTGCGGTGCATGAATTGATAAGTAGTTTCCTTGCTGTTCTGGAAGCTTTTGTAATTTGTCACCACCCGTCTCTGCACGGTGAGCTAACTATCGACACTCGTCCAATGCCAGGTGATCTGGGCGGACCTGGCAACCCGACGCCAGAATATGGTGCTGGTATTGATGCCTGTGTGCCCTGTACCTGCAGGGCTGTGTGCCAGGTGATCTGGGCGCACCTGGCAACCCGACGCCAGAATATGGTGCTGGTATTGATGCCTGTGTGCCCTGTACCTGCAGGGCTGTGTGCCAGGTGATCTGGGCGGACCTGGCAACCCGACGCCAGAATATGGTGCTGGTATTGATGCCTGTGTGCCCTGTACCTGCAGGGCTGTGTGCCAGGTGATCTGGGCGGACCTGGCAACCCGACGCCAGAATATGGTGCTGGTATTGATGCCTGTGTGCCCTGTACCTGCAGGGCTGTGTGCCAGGTGATCTGGGCGCACCTGGCAACCCGACGCCAGAATATGGTGCTGGTATTGATGCCTGTGTGCCCTGTACCTGCAGGGCTGTGTGCCAGGTGATCTGGGCGCACCTGGCAACCCGACGCCAGAATATGGTGCTGGTATTGATGCCTGTGTGCCCTGTACCTGCAGGGCTGTGTGCCAGGTGATCTGGGCGCACCTGGCAACCCGACGCCAGAATATGGTGCTGGTATTGATGCCTGTGTGCCCTGTACCTGCAGGGCTGTGTGCACCAGCTGGGTTACCTGATTCAGGACCACCTGGTAATCGTCGGCGCCGTCGGCGTCGGCGTCTCGGTCGTCCAGATCTTCGGCGTCATCATCTCCTGCTGCCTCTTCGTCAAGCTGAAGAACTACGGACGCGGCTACTGAGAGCGACCAGCGGAGGGCAGACGGAGAGGTGCGGTGCCGAGAGCGGCAATGTAGCCTCTTGAAAGGGGACGACCCTCTCAGAGAAGAGTGAGATTCCTCAGAGATTCGGTGCATACGCCGACAAGCTAGTTCTTTTAGAGCAGTCTGATTCTTCCGAGTCGATTCCAGTTTCGATTTCTGCGTAGCCTGTCAGTGGACGGTATATAAAGTGGACTCTGTCGTCGCCTCGCCCGGCAGTCGCCCGGGGACCCTGGTACTTGTGTCGGCCGTGTGACTAACCTGCCAGGTAGCTCGTCTGCAGTGTAGACGACCGCGCTTGCAGAGTCTGCCTGCTGCTAGGGAAGGCGCCATGACATGCTAAGGCGACGTACTGCCGTACGGTGCGGTTAGTGGATCGATGTCGTTTGTTAGTTCATTCCCCGCTGTGGACCAATTTACAGGGTTTGGAGCGTTCGCCAAAAACGATTTTGGTTCGTTTTATGCATGTCGCAATCGGTTTTACTTTACTTGTTTAAAGAAATGATAGCCTATCATCTCAATTCACGAATCTCTTCAGTTCTACCACAATATCTGACAATAATTGCACGTGCAGATCTTTTTAGAATCTCTCGCTGCTCCCCGAGCTTACACTGCTTTTGGCGTACCTTTACAATACGCTGTCGTAAAAGCTGCTGTAGTAATTCTGAAATACCTACGGTCTGTCTTGGTAAACTTCAGAGCTTCGTTTGACGATAACGTTTAGCTGTGTCTGAACTTCCCGGACGTTACTGTGCCTTGATCGTTAGAATAAATATAAACTTGCTAAGCGACTGGATGGTAATTGCACTAAGCAGTTATGCCTCTAGAGATCTTGGTGAATATTTAGTGGTTGTGTACCCTGAACTCTTGCCTCGTCAGTGTCTAACTATAGTCGCTACCTAACTGGGGTGCCAAATATTGCAAACCCATCATAACTATGGCAGCCACATTCTCATGCATTTGTACATACCTGCCGTGAATCTGTTATTTTATATTGCCATTTAGTGTTGTAGTTGTGTGTTATTGTTAAGGTTGCCGTAGAAACCTGCGCCAAACATCGTGTCATATGTGTTTGCTATTATGCCATTTATTGTGGCAGTCTTAAAGAGGATCTCTGGACATTTCCCATGTAGTTCGTGCACTCGATCCGCCAACATGTATGCGGTACCCGTCGCCTCAGATCATCATTGCACGGACTTATTCATCTGCCAGGCCTCTTTATGAACAGGTTGTGTGCTTAATGTGTCATGTGTTTTTCGCTTCCACTAAGTCATTTAGTGTAAGTAAATGTATGTTTCGATATCGTTTGATCAGTACTTAATATATATCTTTATATTCATGAAATATACTATTCTACTTCCTAGTCAATGGTCTTTTTTTCGGTGAATCGGTGTGATGGTAGTATTGCAATTACTTAGCCTGCAAAAATATTTCTACCTTATTAAATCATGTATTACTCGTACTTGTATAAAATACGAAGTGCGGAAATCAAAACGGTAACGCCGCCTATGTGTCGCTGTCTATTTGACATCCTGCCGATACTGTGTGCGGTTGGTTCGTCAGCCACATGTTTGCGTCAATTTTGAATAACAGTTTAGAGCGACAGTTCCCGTGCCGGACATCGCCCCGCGCAGTCTCGGTGGTTATTTGTAGTTGGCTTACTCTTCGTAGCCTGCAGTAGTGTCGTAGTTTGCGTATTCTTAGTAGTTTGCAGTAGTGTCGCAGTCGGCCGTTTTTTTTTTTTTTTTTTTTTTTTAATACATTTATTTATCAACAGCAGACGATACACATGATTATGCATAATCAATAAGTACATCATAATCATATCACTATACACATGTGACATGACCCTCGACCAGGTATTCATTTGTGCGGCCCGTCTGGCCAAGCCGGGATGGTGCCAGTAACATCGGCAAAGCCGCCCCGGCTCCGGGGAGGTCTGTGGGTTACCGCCCCGGCCGGGGAGAGCTGTGGGGTACCTCCCCGGCGCTCCAGACGGACCGCAGCCCCCGCCCGCACTGCCTCGCACTTAATTCGCACGACACCGCGAGGCAGTGCCCCATGCCGCCGGCCGAGCGTGCCACCCGTCAGCCCGTTTGGCTGGCGCATCGCACGCACGGCCGGCCGACCGGCCCTGCAAAAATTGCAAGGGCCGGTCTCGGGTTGGCCCGGTTGGGTTAGGGCGGGGGCATCGTGCAGCCTCATAGGCCAAGGCACAAGTCTACTCTCCACGGTTGGTCGGCGCTCCTCACGCCCGACCGGCCGACCGGTCCCGCAGCGTATCCTGAGGACCGGTCCCGGGTGGGGGAGAGCAGGTCCATACTACAAGCACGCGAGACGATGCCCAGGGCGCTCACATCGCTACATTGTGGACATGACACGGTTCACTCATTGCAGACAGGCTAAACAAAGGCGGCCGGCGATGGTGCCCCGCGGGACCGTCCGGCAGACACACGTCACACTCATCAGCGCAGCGAATACGTCACCGAATACGTCACCGAATACATCACCGGCCAGTCGAAGTACCCTGTCGACACCTCGACAGGACCGGTGCGTCACTCAAAACTCAAGTACATTGCCGTCTGCGATAAACGGTTCCCATCTCGCTCGCAAACTATCGATCTTTGAGTTCTTAATCGCAATACACTTTTCCATATTAAACATTTTTTGCAACGCCGGGCGAAATGTTTGAACATTTGGAGTAGTATCATTCATATGCTGCGCTACTATAAATTGCTTTGCCACCAGAACGATTAAATTTATCACTTTTTTGGAACTTAAGCATCCGAATAATATGTTGCGGCAGTTGAACTCAACGACCGTCGTTGATGCCATTTTTACGTTTACCGTGGAAGCTAGCTCTCTCCAAAATGACTGCAAGTCAGCACACCAGAAAAAGTAGTGCTGCATTGTATCGACTTCTCCACAGTTATCGCAAAATGGGTCGTCAATGACCTGCCTAGTGTATAGGAATTTCCTATTGGGGAAATATCTGTGGATTATCCTATGCTGAAGGCTTTGTAATCTGGTCGAAATTGTCACTTTAAATGCCATTTCATATACATTGTGCCAATCGTTACCAAACTCTATTCCTTCTGTCTCCCAGCGCCTCTGCGCATTAGGAATATTATCAGGTAACTGCTTGCTGTAAAAATGACTGGATTTAATGTTACTCAATACCACCTCTTTTTCTTTAATCACAATGCTAGGTTCCTCTCTACGCTCATCCACCGTAAGCGGCGCGCTACCGATCAGCGTCCTTTTCCACTGATTGGGAATCGCATGGCACCAACCCATATACACGAACGGATTTACTCGTAATGTGGGATAGGTCTCTAACAACGCCTCATATGTTAACAGTTCGCCTTCGCCGTCCGTAATATCGTCAATTAATGCGACATTGTCATTTTGCCTACTAACTAACGTTCGGTTCTGTACGCGTATAGCATTGTTGTGCCAAATACTCTGCATTCTGATTTTCTTCCCGGTTGTCAGCGGTACGAACGGATGTACGCCCTTATACCAAACCAGCATTTCTTTATAAAATTCCGGAATCGGCCTACTTAATATCCATTGCTCATCAAAATCAGTTCTTACTATGGTATCCAATGCCACCCGGATCTTCTGCTGCAACACCTGTACGAATGGGGTTTCTGACAGTCGCAACAGCCGCCCTACCCATGCAATTCTGCTTGACGTATTCATTATCTGAAGATCTGTCAACTTCAACCCCCCATTTTCCACCGGCATAGTCATGGTTCCTTTGGCCACCTTGGGGGGACGGCCTCGCCACACGAATTTCATGATGTGGCTCTGGATGGTAGCCAACATTTTCTTCTCAACTCGGGTGGCTGCCATAAGGTATATGAGCTGCGACACGACTAAAGACTTGGCTACTGTTATCCGCCCTTTAATTGTCAAGTCACGTTGCGACCATTGATCCATTGTGCCCTTTATTTTTCTCTCTACCGCATCAAAATTCTTCTGATTACAGTTATCCATGGCACTGAACCATACGCCGAGTATTTTTGTGCTCTCAGCCGGTGCACAGCCGCAAATCTGCTGCCCGCAGCCTTTTTTCCGACCAAGCCACATAAACTCGCATTTATCCATGTTGAGTTCAAGCCCTGAAATGTTCCCGAAATCGCACACCAGTTGCGTAGCCTTTTCGGCATCACTAATCCCTTTAACGAACAGAGTGGTATCATCGCAGTATTGCGTCAACTTGAAAAAGTTACCACTTACTTTTATTCCCTGAATGTCTGTTCTTGCTCTGAATTTAATGGCTAAAATTTCCACTACTAATACAAATAAGGGGGCCGAGGCGGGGCAACCCTGTTGCAATCCACGAGAAGGTTGAAACCATGCCGACGTAAATCCGTTGTTGCTTACTGTTAGTTCAGATCCGTGATGCAACAACTTAACCCAGCTGATGAAACTATCACCAAAATTAAACTCTTTAAGTGCTTCATATAGGAAACAGTGCTCAACCGTGTTAAACGCATTTCTAAAATCGAGTGCCATAAGAAGGCCGTCTAACCTATCCGCTCCGCAGTAATGTATGACGTCTGCTATGGTCCGCAGGTTTGTGCCAATGTACCTGCCCCTCATTGATCCCGTTTGATCGGACGCGACGATTTTGTCCATAACGGCCATCATTCTATTGGCCAAAACCTTGGCAACGATTTTATATATTATGTCTAGCAAACATATTGCTCTCTTGTTCTTAATCAGTTTTTGGTCGCCCTTCTTCGGTAGCAGCGTTAATACCCCTCTGCACTGGGTAACAAAGAATATCCCCTTTTCCCTGGCTTGGTTTATGTAAGTTACCACCATGTCTCCCAAATCCTTCCAGAAGAAAAGGAAAAATTCCTTTGAAAATCCAGAGACTGACGGAGATTTATTGTTTAGCATCGCTCTCAAAGCTCTCTCACATTCCTGATTGGAAATATCCCCCTCGCACGAGTTTTTATCCACCTGGTTAAGTTGCGGACAAACTGAGGGTGGCAAAAAGTCCGCAACCTGCGCGCCATCGAATACCTGGCCTTGTGTTGCATAAATGCCCTCATAGTGTTCCCGGCAATAGTTCAGAATTTCCTGATTACCCGTCACAAAATCACCATTTGAAGTTTGTAGCACCGCTATGTGTTTCTCTTTGTCTCGACGCGCGTTGAGCTTAAGGAAATATTTAGTCGGCTTCTCGCCTAGCTCCAACCAACGGGCTCCTGACCGAATCATGGCTAATTTGCCCTTTTCCTCTTCTATCTGATCCAGGCTCATACGGAGCGCGTTGTGATTAGCCACCACAGCCGGTGTCGGTTTCTCACTCAGCTCTATCTCACATTTATCTAAATCATCAACCAACTTGGTATGTCTCTCTCTTCTTGCTCGTGCTTTGTGCGCCGACAGTTTTATACTCTGTACTCGAATCTCACTTGTGAGTATCTCTAAACGCAAGCCGAGGTCCAGAACGTTTGCATAAACACCACGCTCGGTGCTTGCCCGAATTATTTCAAGTCGGGTGATCTGTACGAAGGAGGGATCTTCTAACAGCCTATTGTCAAAGCGGTAGAGCCCTCTACCCCTATCGTTACCAAACATTCTTAGCTCGAAATTGACCAGGTTATGGTCACTCTGAACGCCGGGCCTGATTTCGATGCGTTTCAGCAGATGATTAGCAGTCAAGTTGCTGCTGGCAAATACATAATCTATTCTTGATTGTTGCAGCGGATTAAGTCTGCGCCATGTGTAACGCCGCCTAGGACCATAGCGTTCGCGCCACACATCGATCAAATTACATTCTTCTAGCAAACCCTTAAGCTTTTTGGCTGCCTGCGTTACGCGAAATCTGCAATTTTGCACGTCTAAATCGGACAGATGTAGGTTTAAGTCTCCACATACAATTAGCTGCGATCCCTGATCTGTAGGCATCAAATCTATTTGCTCCCTTAAATTGTCGAGAAAGGCTATTTGCAACTGCATCTTATTTTGTGTAGGGGCGTATACTGCACACAAAGATAATTTGAACATATCATAATCCAAATCCAGAATAAGCAATCGCCCAGCGTCACCGCTATAACGCACGGTTACCTTACACACAGATAACAAACACCTCGGTATCAGCACGGCAACCCCACACTCGCTAGTATTAAGTCCGTGTGCAAACATAATGGGTGCACCCCACTCGGCTTCCCAATACACACTGTCTCTAGGCGATGAATGGCTTTCCTGTATCACTATAATATGTTTCGGATAATTATAATGAAAATGTCTAAACAGCGCCCGTCTTTTAGTCATCATTCGTAGACCCCTCGCATTAAATGTAACTATGTTGACATCAGGCATCGTTAATCACTACACGGTATCGCCAAGCTAAGCGCCCCCGCAGATATAACTCGAGCGAAGCACACATAGCTTCGTGACGCGTCTCCCCTATCAGCTTACCGACCAAACATCCCGTGCAGTCGGCTGACCTTGACCCTCCAGTCCGCCAAATGCCCGCCAGGTGGACAGCTGAGGGACGAACACCAGCGCCAGGCAGGGGCGATACCAGGGTGGTCACCTCGCACCGCGTATCGCACGGCCGGGAGTGTCCAATCAGACTGCCCGGATTTGCGCCCCGATGCAGCGCGCCGGCTCTCGCAGACGCCAGAGTATCCGCTCCGAGCAGCGGCATCGGCCGCGGCAGCACCGCGCACCGCTCCGACATCGGCCAGCAGATCACATCGCACACCCCGGCGAACGATCGCACCTCGGAACGGAGCCCGCGCCGCACCGGGATCACGTGCCACGGTTGACAGCCGCCCACAGCGCCTCCCCGCTCGCGCTCCACAGCCGTCACAGTCCATGGCAAGTCACAGCCCACCCCACTGTCCGCAGCCAGCCAGCGCAGAGGCGGCACCAGTGTCGCCCCCACCGAGGGGCGCGACTGCGACCGCTCACTGCTCACCGCGCAGCACGCGCTCGCACTCATTCCGGTTCGAGACACGAATTTTTCTTCCATGCGGGATCAAGCGGACGTATAAGACACCATGCTTTGTATACACACTGTGTATGTCACCACGCTTTTTGGCACTGCGAAGTCTCGCATGCGCCTCTGATGCGCCGGGTGTGAGCTTCTCGCTAATGTAGAATTGGTCAGCTGATTCACGTCTCTGGCCACTCTCGTTCTTGGACAGCGAGATCCTGGCCTCATGAATCGTGTCGCGCACGCTTCCCGGACCGCATCGTGTGAACTCACACACAATCTTCTTACCTCTGGCGGCCCGGTAGCACTGTCTGATATCGGCGTCTCTCACATCCACGGACGGTATGTACTTCTGTAACATGGTCTTGGTCACTGTCGTCACATCCTCCTTCCAGAACTCGTCCTTTGGCGCAGCTGGAATACCCGGACCGTCGAAGATGAGGAAGGGGATGTTGCTCACCCTCCGTAGATCTTCAACCTCATCTTCCATGCCACAGATGCGGCGATCTCTACCATTGACGGCATCCTGTAATTGATGTATGACTTCACCCTGATCGTTGACGTGTTGTTCCAGCTCTCCAATCCTTCCATGCATGTTGCGTAGCTCCTGCTTGAGTGAGTCGGTAGCTCTCTCGAACCTCTCAGTTAGCAGGACTGTCTGCTTCTGCAATTCGCACCGCAGTAACAGCTGGATAGGAGTCAGCTGCTCGGCACCATCATCGATTTGATCCGACGACTCCGACCTGTCATCGGGGCTGGTTGGTCGCTGCCGCTTCGTCGGGCTCCTATCCCGGTTGAGTTTTTCGATCAAGGAGCGGACGTCTGACTGCCCCCGACTCTGACTGAGCCCGCCCCTGGCACCGGCTCCTCTCCCAGCCCCGGGCGCCGGGCGGGCGGCGGCCGGCCGGTCGCGGGCCACGGTCGCCGGGCCGCCGCCCACGGGCGCCGCCGCTGAGCCGCGCCGACCTGACCTTGAATTGGACATACCTGCAGCTTGCAGCTCACTTGCAGCACTCCGTGTGCTCTCAGATTCACTCCTTATTCTGTCCAGGTCCACACTAAGCACGCCTCAGGCACCCTCCGGTCGGACCGCACCGCCGGGTCCCCTCTGACCAGCGGTCAGCGCGCACCCCACCTGCGCACGTCCGTCCCGGGTCACCACCGGGCGCCGACTCAGTCGGCCGTTCTTAGTAACACGCAATAGTGTCGGATTCTGCGTATGCTTAGTGTTGTGAAGTGATGTGAAACGTGTTATGTAAACCTGACTAACAACACCGGTATGATCATTCCTGATCGCGCGCCACACTGCGCACTGCGCGCGCCACATGTCCGCCATTTACAGCACAGCTGCAGTGGGCTGATCGACGCCAAGTGTCCGCGCTTAATAACCGGCCGCCTCTCTGATCTGTCGCGTTCTTCATTAACCATCTGCGTGTCGCTGAGGCGGGTCAGTCCGCGCGCCGGACCCGTCCCCACCGCGCCGTGTCCGCCACCGCCGCCATGGCCCCGCGTGCCGCCGCCCAGCCGTGGTTCGACGACACCACGGAGCCGGAGCCTCACGCTGCACGCCGCCGTCAGATCCTAGCCGCCCACCCGGAGGTGCGGGGGCTGTTCGGTCGTAACCCGGAGCTCGTGTGGCAGGCGCTGTGCCTGGTGGGCGTGCAGCTCTCGGCGGCTTACTACACCCGGCTGATGTCATGGCCGGCCCTGGTGGCGGTGGCCTATGTGTTCGGAGGGTTCCTCCAGCACGGTCTGTGGTCGGTGATCCATGAGTGCAGTCATAACCAGGCGTTCGGGTACAAGCACCCGCTGGCTAACCGGCTGCTGGGGATCCTGGCGAACCTGCCGATGGGGTTCCCGTGCGCGGTGGCGTTCAAACGCTACCACCTGATGCATCACAAGTACCAGGGCAACCGGAAACTGGACGCGGATGTACCGACAGAGTTTGAGGCTCGTCTGTTCGGCAACTCGGCGCCCGGAAAGCTGTTGTTCATCATCCTACAGCCGTTCTTCTACTACATCCGACCGCTGATCGTGAACCCGCTGCCGCCGACCAAGCTGGAGCTCTTCAACGTCGCCGTACAGCTGGCATTCGACTACGTCCTGCTCTCTCGCTGGGGCCTGAAGCCGTTTGTCTACCTACTGGGCGGCTTCTTCCTGACGATGGGTCTGCACCCTCTGGCGGGGCACTTCATCTCGGACCACGTCCAGCTCACCAAGGGTCACGAAACGTACAGCTACTACGGCTGGATGAACCAGCTGATGTGGAACGAGGGTTACCACAACGAGCACCACGACTTCCCGAACGTGCCGAACAAGCGGCTGGCGGAGCTGCGGGATATGGTGCCGGAGGTGTACGGAGAGCTGCCCAGCTACGATTCGTGGCCGGGAGTGGTCTGGAGGTTCGTCACCGATCCGAACGTGTCGCTTGGCAGCAGGATCAGGAGGCTCGAGATCCCGGAGACCACCGCCACGGACGCCGGCAAGCAGGCAGACTGATGGGAGGACTCGGCGGTAGACTGATCAGGGGATGTCTAACCGGAGATGAAATAACTGACGCAGGCTGGCTAGATTGGATACGGCTGAGAAGACTGTAACAGATGACGAAAGGCGGCGAAGTGGAAAGTTGACTTGATTGATTGCTAGTGTAACACCGTTCTAATGAACAACGAGACGGACTTTGGTTGCAAGAGTCGACTACAGCGTCGCGGGGAAAACGACGATTGCCGATTTCAAGGACTGAGATCAAACGATGCAACCTGGAACCGGTTCAATACATACCACTTAACAATATCAGACTTAATAAAGGGAATAGTCGGCCTTGGATCTGGTATAAACTATTATGGTATAAACTAGCCATCAGTTTAAAGGGAATAACCCTCTTTACATGGGGTTGTGAATTGAGATAGCAGAATTGTAGCTTAGATATAGCAATCATATGATCCATGGTTCGTTTATTCCACAACTCTACCTCAACGGCTCTAACGCATATTTTTTGAACGACCCGACATGGACATACCAGATGGCTGGTATATACCAGATTGATTTATAACGGACCAAGCTGCAGTCTTCCATACTATATAGCTGGTTTATACCAGATCCAAGGTCGACTATTCCCTTTTCAGCTACATTGGTGTATTTGTACGTGCTGTGCTTGTCTTAGCAAAGGTAATCTCTCTCATTACTATTCTTTGTTGACAACGATGCAATGCTGGGCGTAAGCGTGTTTGCGTAAGTACCAGTATTCATTTGGCAATAATTTCAGATTAAATGAATACTGGTTTGATGTCAACTAGTTGAAATAGTTGACATTGCTATGATGCGAAGTTATCTTAATTGGCTTAATTACCGAGCGGGCGCGAAGCGCCCGTGAGGTTTCTCGTCAACTTACTAGACAAATTTACATTTGACCCGGGCCGGCCCGACCCGGCCATACAAACACTTTTCGGAAGGTAATAACTTTGCAACCACTGCTCCGATTGAGATCGGGTTTTCACCATTGGATAGGACCATCAAATCAATTTGTATTTTGTTATGGTGCGTTTTGATAGGGGTGGTATCACAGCGCTGGCACCCGCAGACGTCGAAATGAACAAAAATCATTATTTATCAAAAATGGCTTGATTTATCTAACTAAGCATCCGTTTTGTATACGTTGAAGCATGCAGCGGTCAGGACGTACTCCCTTTTGGCGGATTCGAAAAAGGAGATCATGTACAATTTAATGTCAGTAAAACGCCTTCTTGGGCGATGACCGAGCGGGCGCGCACTGGTAAAGCTAAAACAGGTTTGAAATATGAAACGGTACGAGAACACACGTGGTAGTAACACATAGTCCTTTTAGTCCTTGTAGTCCTCCATAAAAATTGTCAGGCCTCCATGCATGCCAACATAAAAATGAAGTTTTATTAAATTGTGCATGATCTCCTTTCTCGAATCCGCCAAAAGGGAGCACGTCCTGAGCGGCTGCATGCTTCAACGTATTAAAAAACGAATGCTTAGATAAATCCAGCCATTTTTGATCAAGAATGATTTGTGTTCATTTCGACGTCTGCGGGTGCCACGCGCTGTGGTAATACCCCTATCAGAACACACCATAACAAAACCAAAATGTATTTGATGGTCCTATCCAATGGTGAAAACCCGATCTCAATCAGAGCAGTGGTTGCAAAGTTATTAGCTTCCGAAAAGCGTCTGTATGGCCGGTTCGGGTCGGTTCGGGCCGGGTCAAATGTAAATTTGTCTAGTAAGTTGACGAGAAACCTCACGGGAGCTTCGCGCCCGCTCGGTAAAAACTTAATTGTTATGTTGGCATGCATGGAGGCCTGGCAATGTTTATGGGGGACTACAAGGACTATGTGTTCTACCACGTGCGCTCCCGTACCGTTTCATATATCAAACCTGCTTTACCAGTGCGCGCCCGCTCGGTCATCGTCAAAAAGGCGTTTTACTGGTGTTTCATGTCATGCTGGCAGTCAGAAAAATAGCATCATAGTTATGCTGAGAAGGAATTACCAAGCATATCTTAAAACTTAACTTAAAAACTTGACTCGTAAAGGTACGAGATAAAAACGAGGAGGTGAGAAGAGAAAAAACCCAGAATAACGAGAGGGGTAGGGAAGATAACGAGATGCGAGAGAACAAGGGGAGGGCCGAGGGAGAGAAAAGAGGCTCCCTACTCTCTCTCACCTCTCAGCATTTTGACGAAATGCTGTATCAAAAGGCTTAACCCTCGCCCTACGGGGGGGGGGGACTAACAGGCCCCCCCCCCCCCTGAGGTTTTTCTTGAATAACTTTTTACACATACAACGCATCTTGCTGAAATTTTCAGTAGCTGAATTTACAACAATTATACGTATGCTGTAAACATTTCTTTGAAATTCATTCAATGGTTTGGGAGATAATTATGTTTTGATGACGTCATGTCGGTAAAAAATATAAATATTTTAAATATCGTATAAAACAGAGTTTTATTGCAAATTGAAAACGCAATTCAGCAAAGATAGAAAATGCCATTTTCTTTCAAATAACAATCTCGGATTCCCGAAATTTTGGGTTTTTGACCCCAAAAAATTAACAAAACGGATTTTTTTGGAAAAAGCACCACAAAATCAAAATTTTCAAAGAAGTTAGACAAACCGGAATATAGATGAGATAACTGAGTATGTACAATACCCCAACCAAATTTCAAAGCAATACCTCTATTTTTGACTGAGTGATGGCTCGCTAAGTGTTAGGAACTTATGACGTCATTTTTTTCTTCAAATAACTTTTTTTTTACTTTTTTTTTACAAGATACGAAAAAATAATTACCTTTTCTGTATTTCTGAGATAAAATTGGTCTATAAACATGCCTTTTTATTTACATTTTTCCATTTCTAATTTTGAGGTTTTCTGACAGAGCAAAATCGCTGTTCTGGACGTGGTCGACCGAGGTCAATCACTTGACCTGGAATGTCACCCGTTGACCTGAAACCTAAAAATAGCATACTGTTAGATTCCTCTCATGACAGGCCACATGCTGGTCTTACCGCATTGCTCTAAGTTGCTTGGTTTGGAAGTTACCAGGGGGCCTGTCAGGCCCCCCCCCCCCGGTAGGGCGAAGGTGAAAAAAGCTCCCGTAGGGCGAGGGTTAACCTGTTGCCGACGAGAATACCGTAGCGGGACTATGATCGGTTCTAATCAGGTCGGTGATAGCGGTCACATGCCTGTCGTAAGAGACGGCGCAGGAGTGCCGTCATGGCCGTCACAATGGGCCGCGGGCGTGCGCTGCCACACCCTCAAACATCACTAACGATGGGGCGTGACCATGAGGCTGGACTGGGCTGTCAACGTGTAACACACGCAGACGCAGTTTTTAGTGCGTTTAATTTCAAATTGTAAACTGAGTTTTTACTTTACCTATCTTATTATCTGGCCAGAAGTCTACTACTATCTTGTCTACTAATCTATTATCTCGCCTAATCTCGCCAGAAGCGATGCACGGGTGCTATGAACACCGCATTTAAGCCAGTGTCATGCCGCTTAGCAGCTTTTCGCCTGCCTCCGGCTTGGCTCATAACGAGCACTAATGCGGGGTTCATGGCCAAACGAAGCCGAGTTGGGCAACCCGCAACTGCCCGCAGATCCAACGGAGTCGCGTCAGTCTGATAACGAGACAGCTGACGTTGCGTAAAGACGAGACGGGACAGGCTTCATGCTGGCTGTTCGTGTGGCGATGTTCGCTTGGTTCCAGAGCCAAGTCAAGTGGAAATACGTGTGCTAGAAATATGTTCGGAGGATATAAAATGCTTTAATTTGTAAACCCTGAATCAGAAAAGCCTGAATGTCGATATTTTGGGAGTTAGGTAGTTACCATATATAGATCATATATTAATTCGCAGGTAAATTGATTTGCGTATATTGTTCTTCTGGCGGTGGAAGCCCTTTACTGGGTAGGTGGACTGGGGACTGCAACTTGGTGCTAGTTACTTCAAATAAAGTGATTTATTATATATAGTGATTTATGTGCCGGAAAGCATGAACTATTGCGGCACAGTCTACATATATTCCACGAACAACAATGGTTAGATGCGACATCGGGAGACTGCATCTTGGTTCAGTGGCGTATTTATAAATCCGTCAGGGGGGGGGGGGGGGGGGGGGCAAGCCCTGGAGAGGGCGCCAAAACCCCACATGAGGGCGCCTCTTTTTGTGGAAAAAGGTACCCCCATGTTTTTTCTCTCCGTGGATTTGGGCCTGTCAGCTTATTTTGGTATTCGAACTTAAGAAATTAACTTCTAAAATTCACAGAAATTTATTTTGTGAAATTTTTCCGAAAAAAAGTTCATTTTTATTTTGGGGGTCAAAAACCCCAAAATTTGAAAACAGAGATAGCCATTTTAAAGAGAATGTCATTTCCTTTCTTTTGACGTTTTTTAGTTGCAATTTGCTTCAAAATTCTTTTGTTTACAATTTTCCAAACATTTATCATTTTTCCACCAAAAATGGCATGATGTGACGTCATTAAAACGTCATTATCTCCCAAAAACTGTATCAATGTCATTTAAATTTGGTAAGAAGACGTAGAATTGATGCAGCTTAAGGTACTAAAAGTTTCACGTTGATATCTATCATGGTTTTCAAGTTATTGAGAAAATCCGGGATGGGGGGGGGGGGCAGATTCTGTCTTCCAGGGGGGGGGGGGGGGTAAGTGTCGCCAGGCTGCTTGAATTGCATCTGGTGCGCTGTTTTGTCTATCATTGAAAAAGGGATACATAACAACTTCAAATTCAATCACTCAAGAAAAAACTTCCGTTTTCATAAAGTTTTCTCCTAAGATCATTATTTTTCACGTTCAGTGCAGGGAACGCATACTTGTATTGGATGCCCCCCCCCCCCCCCACCAAGATTCCTGTGAGGAGGGGCCCCTGATGCCCCCCCCCCCCTGGATCCGCCAATTCCGTCAGCGAAAGGTGTTGTTGAGCGGGGGGATAAATTATAGAAATAGCAAAATAACAAATACATTAATGAAAAGAAATTATACAATAAATCGATAATTTAAATTAACTGTTCTTTCCACTTGATTATATTCTCGAATATTGTGTAACCGTGGAATTCGTGGAATTGACCAGGATTTGTGAACAAATGAGAAAAAAATGAAATTAAAAGACACACCAAAATCAAAATTATGGCAATACAATTTCGTCTTTCGTGTCTTTTCCATTCATGAATAGGATAGAGCAAAACTGAGGAATGCTTGCGATAAAGCACAACACCTCAGTTAAAGAAGTGAATGGCAAACAGACAAAACAGCAAACAAACAGAAACAGACAAAGCGGCACCTGGTCTGAGGGCGGTACCTGGGATGAAGGCGGCACCTGACCTTACCCCTCCCCCTAAATACGCCCCTGGGGGTGGCCCTCGAACCCCTGCCCCCCCCCCCAGCAAAAAACTCCCCCCACACTCAATTTTTTTTGGCGACGCCACTGCCTCCAAAGGCACCTTCCGATACACCTCCGAAGGCGCCTTCCCACATACCCCGAAGGCACCCTCCGATACATTTCCGAGGGCGCCCTCCCACATACCTTCAAAGGCGCCCTCCGATGCACCTCTGAAGGCGGAATCCCACATAGCTCCAAAGGTGACCTCCGATACACAAGGTGACCTCCGATACCGATACAAAATGTAGTCCGAATGTTTTTGAATGGATGGATTTCCGAGGTCAGAACCCACGCTAAGCATAGCTTGTTGCGCAGGCCCTGACCTCACCACCCGATCAAGCAATTCCTGACGTCCGGCAGAATTTAGAAGCGAAAGTTTTACCTGCCCGACATACCTGGACACGGTCCGCTCTGACGTAAACTGACCTTGAGTGCGACCGCTGCCACCGGCTGCAGGCCACCCCAGTCAGGGGCAAATAGCGAGCGCCGAAGCGACTCGAATCAGGGCTGCCACTACCGGGTGAGGTCAGAAGTCCAGCGCTGTCCCAACTGAGCTACAGGGGCGGACTTTTGAAAGCACCCTCACACATGCCTCCAAGGGCGCCCTCCGATACACCTCTGAAGGCGCCCTCCCACATACATCTGAAGGCGCCCTCCGATACATCTCCGAGGTCGCCCTCCCAAATAGCCCAGAGGCGCCCTCTGTGAGACCAGAGGCGCCCGGCCTCACATTCAACGAAGGGCGCCTTTGTATGTATGGAGGGAGGTTGCCCTCGGTCCTCGTATAGATGTATCTGAGGGTGCTTTTGGACTATGTTATCATCATCATCATTTTATTTTCCAAAATTCGTACATGGCCCCCGGCATCTGGTCTGAGCGCGGCACCTGGCCTGAGGTTGGTACCTGGCCTGAGGGCGTTACCTGGGTTGAAGGCATCAGGCGCCTTCGGTTCTGAAGGTATGTGGGAGGGTGCCTTCAGAGGTGTATTGGTGGGCGCCTTTGGAGGTATGCGGAAGGGCGCCTTCAGAGGTGTATCGGAGGGCGCCTTCGGAAATGTATTGGAGGACGCCCCCGAAAGTGTATTCGAGGGCGCCTTTGAAGGTATGTGGGAGGGTGCCATCGGATATGTATCGGAGGGCGCCTTTGGAGCCTGTAGGTATGTGTGAGGGCGCCTTCAAAGTTCAAATGTGCATCGGTGGGCGACTTTGGTGGTATGCAGGAGGGCGTCTTCAGATATGTATTGGAGGGCACCTTTGGAGGTATATAGGAGGGCGCCTTTGGAGGTATGTTTGAGGGCGACTTCAGAGGTGTATGTGTATCAAAGGGCGCCTTTGAAGGCATGCAGGAAAGCGTTTGCAGAGGTGTATTGGAGGTCGCCTTCGGAGCTATGTGGGATGGCTCCTTCAGATGTGTATTGGAGGGCGCCTCTGGAAGTATTTTGGAGGGCGCTTTGAATGTATGTGGGAGGGCGCCTTTGGAAGTATATGGGAGGGCGCCTATAGAGGTCTATCGGAGGGCGTCTTTAGAGGCATGTGGGAGGGCGCCTTCAGGGATGTATCGGAGCGCGCCTTACATTCATTGAAACGCGCCTCATATTCAGCCGGAGCGCGCCTCACATTCAGCGAAGGGCGCCTTTGGCGCCCTTCGCTGAATGTGAGACGCATTTCATGAACCGAAGGCGCCTTCGGTGCGTGAGGGCGCCCAAGGGGGACCATGGTGCAGTGACCCCCTAAATACGCCCCTGCCGTGGTGTTGACGCATTAAGAAGTGGTATACTGTGCCGCACGTCACAACGTATTGCGGTACAGCCTACCTATTTCTTAGGGGTGATGGCGGGACTCTGCCTTGCGGAAAGAACCCGCTAATTTTACATTCTTAGCTAGGTATTGCAAACCGAAAGCACGTCAGCCTTCAGTTTTCAGACTTTCCGTTGGTGCTTTGTCTTTATTTGTATTCACATGTGTCTGTGGTGAATATGACAGAGTCATACCTAAACCGTGCGTCATATAGACGTATACCCCGTCATATAGACGTAGACCCAGACGGTGCACTTCAGTAGCTCATCGCACCATATACCTAGCGTTCTCATCGCTCCACATTCGCACCGATTATGGCGTCTATGGAATTGGTCGCCTTGCGCAAGATCACTCCGAGCTCCCACGTTCAATTACACCAACCAGTCATTTGGAGGACAGACTGCGCTCTGAATCACTTCGAGCGCCGTGCACACTTGGTCACTTTTTTGCGGCTTTGTCACCGCCCCGCGCAGGAAACTGACCTGACCTGTGGTGTCACGACTCACGACCCGTGTATAACTGGGCCGGCGTTCGTCCCCATCCGCAACACTTTCTGCTCGTTCGGTCGGGAGGACATCCGGCCCCGCGGCGGAGGTGGCGGTGGCGGCGGTAGTGGTGGCCGGGCGGTGGTAGTGGCGGACCTGGTCGCCCCCGGCCGCTCGGGTCATGGCCTCATACCGCCGCCGGTGCCCCTCCGGCGGGGAAAACGCCGTCCCGGGTCGGCGGGGTCAGCAGATGACAGGACGTTGTCGCTGGCCAATCACCGTCTCCGAGTCCGACATACGGTCGGAACACCGCCCGAAACGGGCACAACTGCTGCGTGATGAACTATCCCCCATAGTCGCACAGCCTGTGCGCAGCTTTACAAGCTTTGAAACAACTGAACATGAACAATGGCTTGCTACCAAAGAGAGGCTGCAGCAAGTGTCGCGATTCGTGAGTGGGTCTTTCAAGTCGAATGTGCGTATATGCTCGACACATGTATTCTTTCCTCCGCCAAATGTGTGATGGAAACTACCCGCTATATTGGCTGAAGTTATCCATTGACTTAACGCAACATGCATATCGTACGCGTACCTGTGCATTAACTCAAGTTGAGCTAATGCGTCAGGCGCCATAATCGTTTGCCACACATAAGCAAGAAACAGATAATGATATGTCTGCCAAAAGAGTGTGCATTATACCTGGAATACCACTGTGCATACCTCCATCCCAAATAGTATAGCCCTATCTCAAGTCATCGTTTTGAACTCTGGATAGGACCTCGTCCATTGTAAATTGCATTGGGCGTGAATAACATCTTCACGCTTAGAAAGCGAAAATCCTACCCAAACCGATGGCTTGTTATTTCGTACCCAATATTAAGTCACAATCGACATGCTTCGGTAGTTTCAAACTGGACCAAAAGACCCACACCGGCTGGCCGCACCAGGCACCAATTGGCGTGTCTCTCACGAACTGGACACGAGTCAGCGGGCATTCTGAGAGCGGATTGAGCAACACGGACAGTACCACGACCGAGTCCAGCCGGCCGGCCGGTCTAGCCGCGCTGCCGTTCAGCCCTCCGGAGACGTGCGGCCAATGCGACGCGGCGTGTTTCGTACGCAGCGCGCCGTGTCTGCCTCAGGCGCAGACTGGCGCAGGTCAAACGCCGCCTCGATTGAGATATTGCCTCGATACTGACGCTACGATACTCCGGCTTCGATAGCGCGTGACGTCATCGGTGGCGTGACGTCACATATCGAAGACCCTGGCGAATAGTGGGGTAGGTCTGTCCTCCGGGGTACCTGTCTTCCGCACCGGAAGTGACATTGGATTGGGCCGCTGCCGAAATCCAGTGACCCTGCTGCCGACCTCCCACTATGCAGCTGTAACAGCTGCACACTGGCACCCGCCAATCTAGGAGAATGTGCGCCATTTCCGCCGACATTCGCGTTGTGACTTGTGATTGCCGACAATGCGAGTCATTTTCGACTGTCAAATCACTCACCTAGGCTCGGCGAAATTAAACAACCGGTTGATATATGATGTAGATGCTTTTCACGCTGGTATTGTTCTTTAATCGTGTATATGTTAAATGCTTCAAATTTCAGTGCAATGAAGCATAGGCATAGGAACAGGGGCGGTACCCCACCTTTTTGGTGATTTGTTTGCTAAAATCTTTCATTTTCCCAACTGAGGAAAATTTGAGAGCAAAAGGTAGCCCAAGACGAGAAGAGCTCAAATCTGTTAAAAAAAATATTGTACAGGGGTAATAATGGGCTTGTCACAAAACAAGGTCAAAGTTGCACTAGCCCCCTCTTTTTCGTGATGCTCCTACGTCCCTGCAATGAAGTGCTGCACTACTAAAAATGATGCATTTACTTGTTAGACTCCCATTAAAACGATCTGGTGATCAATGAGGTACAGTGCATATTTCATTCGCTATGCTGTCCTACATTCCTCGACATAATTTTCCAGCCGGCGCAGCCGTTCTGAAACTGCTCGCCATCAAACATCAGCCGTCGGTAGCTCTCGGATCCGGGCCACAGCGCCTATATTACGGCCGCGTTGTCATCGTCTGGACACGGCCGGCAGCAATGCAGCAGCGCCGTCTAATGAGGTCCGCTGGGCTGAGGAGGTCCGCTGGGCTGACGAGGTCCGCTGGGCTGACGAGGCCACATGGGCTGAGGAGGTCCGCTGGGCTGACGAGGTCCGCTGGGCTGACGAGGTCCGCTGGGCTGACGAGGTCCGCTGGGCTGACGAGGCCACCATGCGGGGGCGCATATGGCCCCGGCAGTGGCAGCCGACAGCTGGCCGGCTGTGGCGGACACTGATGAAGAATGTGTGGTCCCGTTCCCACCGCACTACCGCCCACCTGACAAATGTTGGTACTCCAACAGCACCGGCATCCACACGGGTATTAGACAAACAGGCTACGAATAGCTATCATAGAACATTTCGCATATATCTAGGGTTCCAGTGACAGGAATACTTTTAATAGAGCGCCAGCTTTCCTCAAGCTCTTCCTATCTGTTGGGCTCCTTGACCCGATTGTAGCTTCATTCGTTCGCTATGCGTGTACATAATTACGTTTTTTTTAAACTTAAAAGTGACCTTGCAAAATTTAGTAGATTTATTCGCCTGCAAAATTGCAAGAGATTAAGGCTTTTAAGTTGCATTGCGGAGAAAATGATGGTGGCATTTGACACTACCAGATCCATATGACGCCTTGTTTCTGTCTGACGTCTTTCTGAATGTTTTGAACACCGTGGCGATGTATCGAGCAGGCAAACACGTGCGACCTAGAATATGCAGCTCCAGCTACCCAGGGTGCGCACTGAGCACGCCCGTAAGTTTTTAACTTATCGGGCCTGTGCTCTGTGGAACACCGTCCCAACGAATGTGCGACAGTCACGGACGTCGGCCATATGCCGTAGGCGCTGCAGGAAGTGGATGAGCGAGAGCTAGCTGTAGTCATTTTAACCGTAGTTTTAATGGGTATGTTTTGTGTTTTATTGCTGTTTAGGTTTGTATGTGATTATGCTGATTTTATTGGTTACTGTCATGACACTTGGCCTGAAAAGCCATGTCATATATGGAGCGCCATTCGAAATATATGATTATATGAACACTATCAACTGAGCAGTGACGTCATTCAATTCATCGGTCGGCACAGGCTTCAGCTTGCGTCTTGCCCTGTACATCAACAAACTACAAACTACAAACTACAAACCACAAACTACAAACTTGTAGCTACAAACTGTAAACTACAAACTACAAACTACAAACTACAAACTACAAACTACAAACTGCAAACTACAAACTACAAACTACAAACTGCAAACTACAAACTACAAACTGCAAACTGCAAACTACAAACTGCAAACTACAAAATACAAACTACAAACTACAAACTACAAACTACAAACTACAAACTACTACTGAGTCCAGCTGGCGAGTCAAAGGGGTAGTACAGACTACCGAGTCCAGCTGGCGTCTGCCCTCGTCTCATCCGCCGCCGCTGGGTGGGCGTGATTCGCCGGGCGTTCACTGCGTCTGCAGGGTTCTCTGTGGTATCGGCTGCAGGGTTCTCTGCGGTATCGGCTGCAGGGTTCTCTGCGGTATCGGCTGCAGGGTTCTCTGCGGTATCGTCTTCAGGGTTCTCTGCGGTATCGGCTGCAGGGTTCTCTGCGGTATCGTCTGCAGGGTTCTCTGTGGTATCGGCTGCAGGGTTCTCTGCGGTATCGTCTGCAGGGTTCTCTGTGGTATCGGCTGCAGGGTTCTCTGCGGTATCGTCTGCAGGGTTCTCTGTGGTATCGGCTGCAGGGTTCTCTGTGGTATCATCTGCAGGGTTCTCTGCGGTATCGTATGCAGGGTTCTCTGCGGTATCGTCTGCAGGGTTCTCTGCAGTATCATCTGCAGGGTTCTCTGCGGTATCGGCTGCAGGGTTCTCTGCGGTATCGTATGCAGGGTTCTCTACGGTATCGGCTGCAGGGTTCTCTGCAGTATCGGCTGCAGGGTCCTCTGCGGTATCGTCTGCAGGGTTATCTGCGGTATCGGCTGCAGGGTTCTCTGCGGTATCGTCTTCAGGGTTCTCTGCGGTATCGGCTGCAGGGTTCTCTGCGGTATCGTCTGCAGGGTTCTCTGTGGTATCGGCTGCAGGGTTCTCTGCGGTATCGTCTGCAGGGTTCTCTGTGGTATCGGCTGCAGGGTTCTCTGCGGTATCGTCTGCAGGGTTCTCTGTGGTATCGGCTGCAGGGTTCTCTGTGGTATCATCTGCAGGGTTCTCTGCGGTATCGTATGCAGGGTTCTCTGCGGTATCGTCTGCAGGGTTCTCTGCAGTATCATCTGCAGGGTTCTCTGCGGTATCGGCTGCAGGGTTCTCTGCGGTATCGTATGCAGGGTTCTCTACGGTATCGGCTGCAGGGTTCTCTGCGGTATCGGCTGCAGGGTTATCTGCGGTATCGTCTGCAGGGTTCTCTACGGTATCGGCTGCAGGGTTCTCTGTGGTATCGGCTGCAGGGTTCTCTGCGGTATCATCTGCAGGGTTCTCTGCGGTATCGTCTTCAGGGTTCTCTGCAGTATCGTCTGCAGGGTTCTCTGTGGTATCGGCTGCAGGGTTCTCTGTGGTATCGGCTGCAGAGTTCTCTGTGGTATCGGCTGCAGGGTTCTCTGTGGTATCGGCTGCAGGGTTCTCTGTGGTATCGGCTGCAGGGTTCTCTGCAGTATCATCTGCAGGGTTCTCTGTGGTATCGGCTGCAGGGTTCTCTGTGGTATCGGCTGCAGGGTTCTCTGTGGTATCGGCTGCAGGGTTCTCTGTGGTATCGGCTGCAGGGTTCTCTGTGGTATCGGCTGCAGGGTTCTCTGTGGTATCGTCTGCAGGGTTCTCTGCAGTATCGTCTGCAGGGTTCTCTGCGGTATCGTCTGCAGGGTTCTCTGTGGTATCGGCTGCAGGGTTCTCTGTGGTATCGGCTGCAGGGTTCTCTGTGGTATCGTCTGCAGGGTTCTCTGCAGTATCGTCTGCAGGGTTCTCTGCGGTATCGTCTGCAGGGTTCTCTGCAGTATCGTCTGCAGGGTTCTCTGTGGTATCGGCTGCAGAGTTCTCTGTGGTATCGGCTGCAGGGTTCTCTGTGGTATCGGCTGCAGGGTTCTCTGTGGTATCGGCTGCAGGGTTCTCTGTGGTATCGTCTGCGCGGTTCTCTGCGGTATCGGCTGCAGGGTTCTCTGTGGTATCGGCTGCAGGGTTCTCTGTGGTATCGGCTGCAGGGTTCTCTGCGGTATCGTCTGCAGGGTTCTCTGCAGTATCGTCTGCAGGGTTCTCTGCGGTATCGTCTGCAGGGTTCTCTGTGGTATCGTCTGCAGGGTTCTCTGCAGTATCGTCTGCAGGGTTATCTGCGGTATCGTCTTCAGGGTTCTCTGCGGTATCGTCTGCAGGGTTCTCTGCAGTATCGTCTGCAGGGTTCTCTGCGGTATCGTCTGCAGGGTTCTCTGTAGTATCATCTGCAGGGTTCTGTGCGGTATCGGCTGCAGGGTTCTCTGCGGTATCGGCTGCAGGGTTCTCTGTGGTATCGGCTGCAGGGTTCTCTGTGGTATCGGCTGCAGGGTTCTCTGCGGTATCGTCTGCGCGGTTCTCTGCGGTATCGGCTGCAGGGTTATGTGCGGTATGCGGGTGGAGTTTCCTATTCAAATGGTGGGGCGACTGCCCCACCAACTTTGTGTTTTGCCCCACCAACTTTTGTCAGATTTGAAGGTTTCCTGGCGTTGAAATTGCCATGTTTCACCTGAACCATTGAAAATAACTGGCCTATATGACATTTTGCCACACCAACTTTTTCTGAAAAGCTCCACTCATGGTGCGGTATCGTCTGTGGACTCCTCCGAGATCTCATTTCTTTGCGCGGTGAAAAGAGTGGACGTGCGCGGCTGATCTGTGATCCTGTTGACAGCTGGCGTTGCAACATTTGATGAGTTAATTCAGCGGAGAAAGAGAGAGAGAGAGGGGAGAGAGAGACAGGGAGAGAGCGAGAGAGGGAGAGAGGGAGAGAGGGAGAGAGGGAGAGAGGGAGAGAGGGAGAGAGGGAGAGAGGGAGAGAGAGAGGGAGAGAGGGAGAGAGGGAGAGAGGGAGAGACGGAGAGACGGAGAGACGAAGAGACGGAGAGACGGAGAGACGGAGAGACGGAGAGACGGAGAGACGGAGAGACGGAGAGACGGAGAGACGGAGAGACGGAGAGACGGAGAGACGGAGAGACGGAGAGACGGAGAGACGGAGAGACGGAGAGACGGAGAGACGGAGAGACGGAGAGACGGAGAGACGGAGAGACGGAGAGACGGAGAGACGGAGAGACGGAGAGACGGAGAGACGGAGAGACGTAGAGACGGAGAGACGTAGAGACGGAGAGACGGAGAGACGGAGAGACGGAGAGACGGAGAGACGGAGAGACGGAGAGACGGAGAGACGGAGAGACGGAGAGACGGAGAGACGGAGAGACGGAGAGACGGAGAGACGGTGAGACGGTGAGACGGTGAGACGGTGAGACGGAGAGACGGAGAGACGGAGAGACGGAGAGACGGAGAGACGGAGAGACGGAGAGACGGAGAGACGGAGAGTGAGAGGGTGAGAGAGTGAGAGAGTGGGAGAGGGAGAAAAGGAGGCAGAGGGAGAGATATAAACGCACATGTATTTATCCATGTTAACACGCGCTCTGGAGGGGGGGGGGGGGAGGGGCGAAATCCGCTCCTCTAATGTTTTTCGAGGATAGCGGAAAAACGGTGACCGACAAATTTGACATAGCTGTTAAGGTTTCAATTACCCATATTTGATTTAAAGTTTTGCCCTCAGGTCATCTCAGGTCAAGTCACCAGGCCAGGTCACGTGACCCCACCTCCAAAAAGTTTGCGGTCGTACCACAGTCACAGTTTTAGCCGATCGGTTTTAAACTTACAGGATTTCATAAGGTCATAGGTACCTACAATTGGCTTATCTCGGATTTTTTTTTATATCGGTGACCCAAGGTCGGGTCAATTTCGTGACCTCCTCATTATAAGTCAATGGGGAAATATTCAAATGCTTCCTATTCCGAGGATACGCATGATATCAGTCCAATTCCTTCTGGATCATGTTATCCTAGGCTATTCTTGATGACCCAGTTGACATTTTTGTTCAGTGATCCCTACAGGGTCAGCCGAGGTCACCAACACATATTTGTCAATAACTCAACAGAATGAAGATTGGGAAGTGAAACCGCACCAATGTGTTTTTCTCGTCGAGACACGTCTCCCAATGTGCAACATTACCTACTTGGGTCACCACTTGACCTTGACCTGAGGTCAAATTTATCAGTTGACCTACCTGGTCACCATGAATAATACTTGAAGCGCCTTGACAAGGCAAACACGATGGCGTCAAAATTATTGCCTTTTCTTTATTAGGTAAACAATTATTTGGGAAAAAATGTTTTGCCAAGGAGAATAGCATTTTTAACTTTTGATGACCTCTGGAGCCCTAACTATTGAACTGAGCTGAAATTTGAGGACACCTTAACGATTGCATTTTTCAAGAGCTTTCTATTTGTTCTCGTTTGCTCCTAGCCATCATAGTTTCCAAGATATTTGGGGGTGTTCGAAGTCCTAAAACTGGAAAATCTGACATTTGGTGACTTCTGGTGACCTCAATATTGACCTGAGTCAAAACATGACCGATATAGTTTCAAAATCATTTTCGACGAGCTTTCGAACGTTATTTTAGGTTTTTGTCTACGTCCCATAGGAGCCCAGTTCAAAGGGGGGGGGGATCTGCCCTCCAGTGCGTGTAATTCTCAAAGGCCCTTCTGGGCGCGTGATAACTTGTCTGATAAGTGGTAACGAAAGTATAAAACGAAAGTATAAAAACAGTGAATTAGTGTCCTTGAATACACTTCTCTAAGTGATATAAAATACAATTTATTTAACTATTTGAAGACATTTTGTGTAACTATTTGGCACCTTCTCTCCAATTCATGCATCATTCTTCTAAAATTATCGCTATTACGTCTATTCTTGCGTAACACTTATCCAATGTAATTAAGACAGTACAGTTTAGCGTGTGTGACCATAGCTAGCGACCGACCGGTGCGGTCAGTCCATTCATTTCGGCGATCGGCGCTCGTCGTGCGTGGCGCTGGTTTCTCTATCGCATTCTCAGACACGGCAGGAGTAATTTCTCCTGCACAGTGTGAGTCGCGGTGCGACCACCCAACACTTCGATCACCCGATAATGATTTCACTGAACACGAGCACCACGAGCTCCCACGAGTCTCACACGGGTGTCGTTACCATCCGAGACTGGGAGAAACGTTACAAAACGGTAGCGGTGATTTTATTTTTAAGGTGTAAGTTACGTAATCAGGTGTAGTTACAGATCTCTGTTCTGGAACGGGCTGCAATTCATTGCAGGCTTGAAGATGCCTCAGTCTTCTCAAGTGAATACAATTGTGCGCATGTTGTGACGCATTATCCCCGGAAATATTATTAAATGGGTGCGGTCTTCATCAAGTGTCGACGTTTGTTGCGCAGAAGACACTGAACCCACGTGTTCTTCTCTGCAACCTCATTCAATGTCCGGTGGCCTGGCATGTCATATAAACACAGGTGACCCATACGCACAAAGACATTCATGTACAGCTGTACGTTTATAAACGGAGAACGGAGACGAGGCACCTCTCCGCGGCCGCTTTCCTTTGTCTCTCCCAGTGTTTACGGTGAAATGAGCTGCGGGAAATAAGTGGCATTAGCCGAGGCGTTGGTGTGGCGTACAACAGAGCGGGTGACAAAGATGCTGTTGTCGGCAGTTTATCGTCGGAAGAAAACACGCTGCAAGCTGTGGGTGTGAGACGGCACTGGGGCGGACCTGGGTACCGGTATCACTATTACCGCTGGTGGTCACTGTATGGTGCAGTGTCGCCGTTATCAGCTGTGATGGCAGTATGCAGTCTCTTCAGCAACAAACAGATGCTGTTGACATTGCTGTAGCGGTCAACTTTGACCTCTGGTTCTCTCGACATAAAGTGTGCTGACATGCATCACACGGAACCAGGGTTGTGCTCGACTCATTTTAGACTTACTCGACTCTGACTCATTTTCGAAGGGAATCTGACTCAACTCTGACTCAACCAGATATTTGTGTTGTTGTTGAGTCGACTCATCTTTGACTCATTTGCTGTTACCCCTGATTCAACTCTGACTCAAGCGGGGGGGGGGGGGGGGGGGACAATTTTTTTTAGTCGACTCAACTTTGACTCATTTGTTTTTACTCCTGACTCAACTCCGACTCATGTGAAAGTTTTTTGAGTCGACTCATTTTTGACTCATGTTCAACTGACTTCACGACTTTGATTCAACATTAAAATGTATTTGACTTGCAAAAACTCATTGGAATATTAAATATAACACATTAATATTGCATTATCATGAATATATACTGCATCCAGCTGCATTGTAAGATATATTCACATATATTGTTCCTAATACCAGTTCCGTGACGGAACTGGTGGAAATACTGCTCAATGACGCAGGGAAGTTGATGCAAATACGAAAGAAGAATAAGGGATGTTAATGTTATTTTTTTCGTTTATTTCTCACGTACATTTTGGTAAACATAGTCGCAAATGGACAGGGATATTTTCGTTGTACTCCTGCCGCCGCCCTAGCCGTTGCACATAGATTATGATTATATCGATATTTGATCGGGATATCTACCTCCGAATTTAAATTAGATTGGACTGGTTTACATATTTTAACGGAAGGCTGTGCCAAACGATCCGATTGATATATATATATATATATATATATATATATATATATATATATATATATATATATATATATATATATATATATATATATAACTTCGTATATGCGACCCAATGCTCAACAATGGGTCAAATGTCATGGTCAAGGTCACCAATTCTCACAATTGTAGGTATGAGTTTATGACACTGAATCATACTCAGGTCAAGAGGTCAAATTGTAGTTTTTGGTTCAGTATGTTTTGCGATGCGTGTTTCTAACCTAAATGTGTATCCTGAGCACGAACAAATACCCTAAAACTTGGTATATGCGACCCAATGCTCAACAATGGGTCAAATGTCATGGTCAAGGTCACCAATTTTCACAATTGTAGGTATGAGTTTATGACACTGAATCATACGACTGAAATGCAAATGTGTAGCCTTACTTAGCACCGTCTCTACCTTTTGTTACTTTTCATGCCCCTTATTGACGTAATCAAGATCGTAGCATTGTATTGTAAGCTCTGTCACAAACTATGTGCTATGTGGACCGACCATTTTTTACCTTTGAAGGTGATAAGTTAGTAGCCGTTGAAGATATTGACTTGAAACTCGCTACACATATTGACAACACTAGTGTCTACCATATGTTTCCGTTTTTTGTTAAATGATCACAAACTTCGAAAATATTTTGAGAAAAAAAATGTAATTTTGACTTCCATAATTTTTTCAAATCCTGTGATGCAATAAATGCAAATTTCGAGATAGAAGTTTAATATTACTGTTCATTAGCTGTTATTTTATGTATGTAAAGTGTAGTTATCTTTAAAACTGTATTTTTACAATTTGTAATGTAGGTACGGCCTAATTTGGCTCGAAATCTGTCGGAAGTGACGTCACTGTGACGCCATTTTCTCGTGACATATTTGAATCTCCAAATTTTCCTTTTGCTGGCATGTGTAAAAATGATACCCGGAAAGGTACTGCAAGTTTAACGTCGATAGCTGCCTCTGTTCTCGAGATATTCCAAGTATTCTTCAGGGTGGGATATTTGGTGAGCATGGTATCCCAGAGACGAAGTGAAACTCATACCAATAAGCGTCTCACGATATAACTATATCATGGGCTCAGGATTGACATCTTGATCAAGTGATGTGGGTTGGTGACTTGACCAATTAGGTAACACAACGATCCAGAAAAAGTCATCTTTCTTTCACCGATTGTCAATTAGAACTACCTCGTGTCCTTCCATCGAGCTTCACTACGATCTTCTGGCCGTCCCAGGCGCGTCAGCCCTCCCGATCGTGGCCAGAGAATGTGGTAAAACAGGTGTGACGGCGGCCACGCACCAACTTTCTTAGAAACCACTGTCCCGGCCGCCTCTCCACGGAAACCTCCAGCCACGAATCATGTCGAAGTTCATAAACCTACATCTTCACTCTGTTCGGATATTCGTCACCAGTTATCTGTCGAACATCGCAGTCCATCATCAGCGGTGTCAGCTCCAGTGTCGTGCTCGTCTGCGCCTGAAACCAGCCTCGGCGTGTGCCGCGGCGTCCTCTGAGTGAAAGAGAAACCGGCGTGGAGCCCGGCGGCGACGGCGGCGGCGGCGGCGGCGGCGGCGGTGTAGTGCCCGCTCCGTCAGTCCGATCAGTCGCGGTGTCGCAGCGGTGGTGCAGCAGCGGTGTCGCAGCGCGTGCGTGAGACTCGGTGACGTGAGAGCGTGACTCGAATTGGCCGCTCGTGTCGCTCGTGTCTCCCCCCAGGAGGTGTCACTGCTGGAGGGAACATCAGAGAGGGCTGATCGTAGTGGAGCAGGTGGACGAGGTAAGCACGTCTGCGCAGGAGTGTGTTCAGTGCTGGTCATAGGTGTCGATTTATATACCTTTTTGGGCCCTCGAACCCCCAATGTTGAGCCCCCCCCCCCCAATGGTGCTCCCCCCCCCCAATGACGGGCTCTCGGCCCCCAATACTTTCCGCCCTTATATTACTTGATATATAGATACAGGCATAGGTGTGGATTTCTATACTTTTTTTGGGCCCTCGAACCCCCAATGTTGAGTCCCCCCCCCCCCCCCAATGGCGTGCTCTCGGCCCCAATACTTTCCGCCCTTAGATTACTTGATATATAGGTACAGGCATAGGTGTCGATTTATATACTTTTGGAGTGGCCCTCGCCCCCCCCCCCCATTTTGAGTTCGGCCCCCAAGGTCCTTTCGCCCCTCCCCACAATTTTTTTCTTGCCACTGGCGTATCCCAAGGAGCCCGAAGGGCCAGCCTCCCAAATCGCCTGAAGTCGGCCAAAAAATGCCGCATTTCCTAATTTAAATGCAAATCTACGCAATTTTTACGAAGGGAAGTTTATTTTAAATCACCTATTTATTCATGCATGAAAAAAACGAAATCCGATGATTTTTTATAATTGTGTGACTTTGGGCTTTGGCCCCTCCCAAGCACTTCTTCACTGTTCTGGCATAGCAAAAACCATTATTCACGCCGAAGCGTAGAACCTTTGCCAAGCCTGGGAGGACCCCATGCCGACTTGAGATGGCCGTTTACCACTTTGAGAGGACTCTCAATCGATATAAAAGGGCGCCTTTCCGGCCTGAGAGCTTAAAGTTGGTAAGAGAGGAACAATGAACATCCGCTTCTTTGAGAGGATCATCGATCCACCTGATAGGGCCATCGTCCGGTCTGAGAGGCCCCTTGCCAGGTGTGGAAAGGCTTTACCTATATGCTAGTCTGAAAGGGTCCTTACGAGGCCTGAGAGAAGGAGTCTGAGAGGGCCTTTGCAATACCTGAGAATTCCCTAGGTTTATCCAAACTAGGGAATTCCCATTGTCCCGAGAGCCATTGAGAGCCCGAGGGCCATTGTCAGTCCCGAGAGTGCCCTGTGCCAGTTTGAGATTCTGAGATTCTCGGCCATTCTGAAATCCATTGGTCGGTCGGAGGCTCGGCCAAAACTTTGGTTTGAGGCGCCGTCCGACACAAGGCCAAAACTCGTGTGGCTTTATGTTTGCGTTAATAACTGATTTAAAACAAACTTGTACCTATTCCTTGCATTTTCTTTTACAATCATGAAATGTGTTATTTTTGGCCGATTTCAGTCGTTTTGGTAAAGCCGTGGCACTGATATAGGTCCC
This sequence comes from Chirona hameri, assembly GCA_036785665.1. NCBI lineage: Eukaryota > Metazoa > Arthropoda > Thecostraca > Balanomorpha > Balanidae > Chirona > Chirona hameri. The sequence continues at coordinate 27,897 of JAXIVJ010000755.1, read as the reverse complement.
CTTGGACCCGTCCCTGTTCGCCCCTCCCCCAATAATTTAGACAAAATGACACCGCTGGTGCTGGTATCCATTTTGTCCATTTCCATTGTGTGGTGTAAAACCCCAATATATAAGTACATCTTGCTGGAATTTTAATTTTATTATTCATCACCTACTGTTTACTCGTATGCGTGAGATTAAGTACACCAGGGCTCGATTCCAAGAAGGATCCTCTGGGCTCTGTGTATGGTATGTGGTGTGGTCTGGGCTCTGTGTAAGGTATGGTCATTGTAATGGATTGCACAATTAAAACACCCTATTTTAAAATGGCTATTCTGAGTGTCGGGTCCGGGTCAAGAAGAGACATGTTAAAAAGACACTCGGTATACAACACAGAATAAGATGAGATGAATATAAA
>JAXIVJ010000755.1:0-25000 GCA_036785665.1 Chirona hameri | reverse complement strand
ACATGCCTTTTTCGTTTAGATTTAACAATTAAAGTTTTTGACCTTCGGTGGCCTGAACTTCACCTGAAATTGACATTTACTTCACGTAAATGAAGTCAGGTGGTAAAATGACTATCAATATCGAATTATACGTGGACAATTACTCATAAAACATGTGTTGCATGACTTTCGTAGATATTTTGAGCATAGTGACCTTTTGTGACCTGACCTTGACCTTGACCTTGGCCAACAATCTCACTTTAGCTCATGCGAGATATGTAGCATACCTTTAGCAGCACTTTGAGTGAAACTGGTCGCAATCGAAGGCTTTTGATGGAAAGTATGACCCATAAACTCAACTACGCCTATTTTGACCTTTGACCTGACTGTGACCTGACATTTGACCTCACTTTGAATTTTTTAGCATGCTTTAGACTCGTATCATTGAGAGCTTTCGATCGCCGCCTTGCGCGTCTCGCGGCGATCATAGGCTCTGAAGATAACCTGGGGGTGGGGCGTTTAATGCCCCCCCCCCCCCCCCCCCCAGTCAATGGCGTGCTGCTGAGACCCCAGTCAATGCCGGGTTAAGGTCCGGTGTGAAGTATTATAATGCAAAGTGGTGATTCATGTGATACTGTGATGTTGGAGAACTGAATTTGTAATGGATGTTTTGTTGTCGATAAACGATCTTCTAATTTGTGCATAGTGGTTATTGGTTAAATTTGCACTTAATTCTTTTACATAAATTACGTCTAATTATTATACCGGCATTTAATTTAATTACGTTATTAACTATTTAATTACGTAATTACGTCTAATTAATACCGGCAAAAAAATGTCACTAAGTGTGAGCGTGGTTGTAGGTACTTCAAACAATCGGACAGTCATCTTTACCAGATTCGCAATATGGGCAACATATATCAAAAAAGAATTCCAACATTTCATATCCACCATGTGAATATGAGGAAACAACACACTGTACCCACGCTTATGGCTGACGATTACCACAGACCTGAATGAAGAGACTTCGTCATACGTTACGTGTTTGGTAGCGCGATGATACAGCAGATAGCTGACGAGGGTGGTGACCAAGTGGCATCACACAATGTCCGTTAGCTCACAGCCCTCACGTAACAGCACTCTCGGCAGCCGCATTGTTCGCGTGCTGGGAGCGCTGTTACGAAACTATCGCGTGCGCGCCGGCAGTCGCAAACTTAGTAGTAAGAACTGCTCCACAAAACAAGCGGTAAGAAGCTGGTAGACATGGTGTTTTGTTGTGGAATGAGATAAGTGAGAAGCGTAGGCCCAGACAAAGGATCCGTCAGAAGCGGGGCTGCTGTTTTGACCAATTGCATATCTTCAGGCTGATTTTGCAAACATATTTGTGAAGCCGTCTTGTTTAGGAATGGAGAAGTAAGAAATATACTTTGATATAGACATGGCATACAGTACCTAGACATATGCACCATGTCATACATAGTACATATAGGCATACATTGATATATGTAGACATAGATATAGGCATCGTCATGGGGGGACAAGCGCACAGCTTGTCCCCAACCTCCGATTGGTGATTTTAGGATCGAAAAAAAATGGAGTAGGTTGATGAAGTCAAATATTCCTTTATTTAGATGAAGTCCAGCCTGTGCGCCACATATTGATTAAAAAGGTTGATTTGTTCCTTGTCAAGATTAGTTTATCAGGTAGTGAACGTCTGCCAGGCAGATTTATCAAAAGGGTGTATGATGAAAATCCACTAGAAATATACTCCTCCAATCTCCAACTGGGAAGTCAGGGACGAATAAGTTCCTTTGCTTACGAAAACCGTTGCAAGGAATAATCTCTGATGCGACAGGTTTGTAACAGAAAATATCCCAATAATCGCATTGCATTATGTCTGTGTTCTTCCGGGTTTCATGGGTATTTCGCGTGATGCTGGGGATTTTTGATTCGGCAACACAGCTATTTCGCTAATGATTCGGTGGTAAGCCTCCGGAGAAAGTGACGTGAATCGCCTACATGTCAACACAGGTCACAGACAACGTCTTATCCGCTTCTGCGCTCAGCAGATTGATGCGATGGAAATCACTCTGGCACTGGCTCGGTACTAAGCCATTTCACGGCAGTCTTTATTGACTAACGACTATACTGGTGTAAGGTTATGCAACTGCGAGATCGATTATGAGGCAAGGGACAAAACGGTCAATTTAGATTAAATTGTTATGCATTAGTTATGCCTGTCAGATCAATGACTAAGCTGTGTTGAACGCTAATTTAAAAGCCACGAGTCAATTTGTCCCAAGGGGCAAGGATGTACTTATTGTCACAAGACATACGAATTCTTTTCTTATTTCAGAGCGCCACTTTTACCAAATTTATAAGCGTACCTTCTACCTACCTAAGTTTTTATCTAATTTCATGCCACGACAGCCAAGAACCCGGTAGTCCAAGTGGAGCTCATCACGGGGCGGTCAGGGACACAATGGGACAAAGAGACACAGGAATCATCTGCCCATTACCGGTGGTCGTCCACTTGACCCATATGCGTGCCGGTGACCATCCGCACATAACTCAATACAAACCACGCGGTCGGCCGGCGCGCGGGCTCACTTTCCCTCCCTCGACGGCGGCGGCGGCGGCGGCGGCGGCGGTCGTGGAGGGCACCGGACACGGCGTCCTGGCCTATATTCGGCGGCGGTGGCCGGCCGGCGGGTCCGCCGGACCGGGGCGGGCCGTATAATACTCGGCAGTCCCGGTCTGCTTCCGGACCAGGTCGGGACGAGTCAGATCGGGACAGGTCGGGCCGGATCGGGACAGGTCGGGACGAGTCGGGGCGGATTAGGCCGGGATGCGGCGCGGTGTCGTCCTGATCTATGTGCGCCGCTCGGAACCCTCCGCCGCCGCCGCCGTCGCTGCGGTGGTATCCAGGCCAGACTTCCTGCAGGAGTGCGTTAGTCCCGTCCGCACACGGGGCCGGCTCGTGGCCGCCGGCGGCTGACGCACCGCTGATAGGTGCCGCCCGCCGCCCGCCGCCCGCGGCTGACACACGGCTCTGCACACACACACACACACACACACACACACACACACACACACACACACACACACACACACACACACACACACACACACACACACACACACACACACACACACACACACGCACACACACCGTCTGCATACGCCGACTGCGTACTGATTGTACAAACGCCCGCCGGTGCGGACGTTTGTACAATTATACATTATGCACATAAAGGTGCGGTGGATGCTCGATTAGGTCGAAGCCAACTCCAAGTCCGCCCCTGTAGCTCAGTCGGGAGAGCGCTGGGCTCTTGATCTCACCCGGTAGTGGCAGCCCGGGTTCGAGTCGCTTCGGCATTTGCTATTCGCCCCTGACTGAGATGACCTGCGGCCGGTGGCAGCGGTCGCGTTCAAGGTCAGTTGACGTCAGAGGGCGGGGCGGACCGTGTCCAGGTACGTTGGGCACGTAAAACTTTCGCCTCTTAATTCTGCCGGACACCAGGAATTGTGCGATCGGGTGGTAGGGTCAGGGCCTGTGCAACAAGCTATGCTTAGCGCGGGTCCTCACCTCAGAAATACATCCATTCAAAAAACATTCGGACTAAATTTATCTGTAAAAAATATATAGTCTACAATGTACCGACGTTGATTCGACCACCTTGTTCTAAGTACGAAGTTATCGAACACCTCGTTAGCCTATACTGCGTGCCTGAACACAGTCTGGACAACTTGTCGCTTGGGTGTGCGGCATGTAGACGGACTATTCTGCGAAGGTTGCACCATGTGTCGCTCAGGTGATTTGGTTACGGCGATGATGTTGCGTGTTGTTGATGATGTTGCGGTTGATGATGATGTTGCGGTTGATGATGATGTTGCGGTTGATGATGTTGCGGTGATGATGTTGCGGTTGATGATGATGTTGCGGTGATGATGTTGCGGTTGATGATGTTGCGGTTGATGATGTTGCGGTTGATGATGATGTTGCGGTTGATGATGTTGCGGTTGATGATGTTGCGGTGATGATGTTGCGGTGATGATGTTGCGGTGATGATGTTGCGGTTGATGATGTTGCGGTTGATGATGATGTTGCGGTTGATGATGTTGCGGCGATGATGTTGCGGTGATGATGTTGCGGTTGATGATGTTGCGGCGATGATGTTGCGGTGATGATGTTGCGGTTGATGATGTTGCGGTTGTTGATGATGTTGCGGTTGATGATGATGTTGCGGTGATGATGTTGCGGTTGCATGTTAAGCGGTGATGATGTTGTTGCGGTGATGATGTTGCGGTGATGATGATGTTGCGGTGATGATGTTGCGGTTGATGATGATGTTGCGGTTGATGATGATGTTGCGGTGATGATGTTGCGGTTGCATGTTAATGATGTTGCGGTGATGATGTTGCGGTGATGATGTTGCGGTTGATGATGATGTTGCGGCGATGATGTTGCGGTTGCATGTTGATGATGTTGCGGTTGCATGTTAATGATGTTGCGGTTGCATGTTAATGATGTTGCGGTTGCATGTTGATGATGTTGCGGTTGCAGCGTGTGTGATAATTAATACCGCCGAGTCATTCCACGTACGCTGCACACGGCGACGACGGTCCGGACCGCGGGAGAGAGGGAGAGAGAGAGGGAGGGAGAGAGAGGGAGAGAGAGAGGGAGGGAGGGAGGGAGGGAGGGAGGGAGGGAGGGAGGGAGGGAGGGAGGGAGGGAGGGAGAGAGAGGGAGGGAGGGAGGGAGGGAGGGAGGGAGGCGCTGGCTTTTAGGGAGAGGGTAGGCGGCGCGTGCCTGTCTGTTGGAATGGCGCCGAGGCGTCTGCTGTAACTCTTCTGAGTCAGAAGTTATCTGACACTCCACTCCGTGTGGTCCCGTCCGCCGAGCCAGCGGCCTTCAGAGGGAAACGAGGCGAGAAACTGCTGCGGTCGCCGGCGTCACGAACCGTGGTATAGTGCGGTACCAGTGATGGCTATGTTGTGCCGGTGGGATTGACGCACCACGGTGGCTACTATTAGCTCCGAGAGCTTTCGACGCAGACACATTTAACGGAGCTGCTCATAGCTGTTCAGCTCGCTTTACCGTTATTCTTTAAGCGTGAAAGTAGTCAATGGAGCTAGTCGGTTTCCGGTCGTTTCCAGTGGGTACCTGCGCCGGAGTTTTCTGTGGCCGTGAAGCATCACAGCTGTACCTCTGTGGCAGTTGTGTCGTGCTGCACCGAATGACAGCGTTTGTGGTATGTAGTGGATCGACCGGTGTCTGCTTACGCCTATGCTAGTCACCAGCACATATGGCTGTGTATGGCACACATTACAGCACACACTGCACATTTCTCCACCTGAGCCCGGCTGGCCGGCCACTGCAGGGGCACGTTAGAGGCACCGACCAGAGTCTGCAAGACGACACCGGGCCGAGTCGGCAGATCGATCGGTCTCGGCCTGGTGCAACATGACACGTGGTGTCTCAGCGTGCTGCCGTCGGCATACAGAGAGACTGCAGACGAGAAACGAACGTCGCCACCCTGGTCGACCGTGTCCTTCATTAGACAGGCTCTCAGCCGCCGCCGCCGCCGCCGCCGGTGCCGCCCGCCAGGTGGTCTGGCCCGACCCGACCCGCCCCGGTCCGACCCAGCCCGGCCCGGCCCGATCCGATCCGATCCGATCCGATCCGATCCCGCGCCACAATACAGGCCGATTGGCGAGCATTCACCCCCTGCAGGCGGCCGGGTGACCTCGCCCCTGACGCGCCCCTGACTGAGTGCGGGGAGCGGGAGTCTCTCTGGTGTGCCGCGGAGCTCTGCTCGTCCTGATTCTCAGATCATCATAGGACCATCTGTTCGGGGCGCTCCGAACGGTCAGCCTTGGTCGCAGTGGTCCATTGCGAGAGTTAAGCACCCCTGTCCTGGTCACAGTGGTTCATTAATTGGATTTAGCAACCCTGTCCCGGTTGCAGTGGTCCATTGAGAAAATTTAGCAACCACCAGCACGACATCTGGCGGACCAATCGAGTGACCACTGACCAGGTGGTTCCAGTGACGGCGGGCCGCCACTCATCTGCGACCAGTGCTCGCTCTCAAACACACACTGCGGCTCCGCAGCGGCTCCGCAGCGGCACCACAGCTGTGCTCCGTGCGATGTCACTCGGTTACAGTCGACACTTCGACAGGCTTCGGCGAGTTATAGTGGCCGCTTTCTGGCTCGGACTCGACTGTCTAGTGGCCCAGCTGTGTCACTGTGGCCGTGTTACACCCACTGACTGCCGCCCGCGCCGCCCGCGCCACGCGCGCCGGCCTGGTCGACCTTGCTCCGCCTAGCCATTTTTTTCTTCACCGGCCGCCACTGCTTCACAAGAAGCCCGATCGGAAATCGAGGCTCCAGTGCCGACGCCCTTGCTCTCCGCCGCCCTCAGCACTACACACCACACCTCCAGACGCCTTTTCCCATCATCCGCACCAGATACCCCCCCTCCTCAGACACCCCGCCCCAGCGCACGCCACTGCCCCAGACACGCTGCTCCCCGGTCAGCAGCCGGTTGCGTTAGGCCGTGCCCGAGGGTGGCGGACGGCTGGAGGTCGGACTGGTCCAGGGAGTCCGCTGGAATCCGGTGGCGCTGACCGGTGTCGGCAGCCGGGCCGGCCGCGGCGAAAGTTGTCTGCCGGTCCGCTGGCCACCCGCCCCCCCCCCCCCCCCCCCCCACCCCGGCAGCTGCGCCGGCGTGTCTGGGGCGCAGGGCGTGACGTCAGAGTTTGTTAGCGCCGCCATGACGTCATAATTTGTAGCGGCGCGCGGCGTGACGACGGGGTTCGTTAGGGGGGACCCCAGAGACGCCACCGCTGCCGTCGGCCCCCCCCCCCAGCCGCCTCCCCCCCCCCCAGCCGCCCGGCACCCGGCCGGCCGCCCCCTTCCGTACCGCGGCGTTGTGAAATTAGGCGTGAATGGTTGGAGCAGCTGCTTTGATATATCTATTTGACATCAGCTGAACACTCCACAACAAGCGTGGCTATTACGTGTCATTGTCATGAAGTTAGAACAGATGGATTAAGTCAAGGTACTTACATACAAGCACACGCACACCGCACACATACTGATATTTACAAGTGTCACATATTCCGCGTACTGACTCGCTGGTCACGCATTACGTACATGCGTCTTTGCGGCTCGTTTAAATGCTGCTGGCGTCAATCGCATCGCGTCGCCGGGCATAGCATTGAGCACAGATGTTGCCTGACATAAAAACGATCGCTTGCCTGCCGCCGTTCTCATCGGGGGCGGCCGCAGCAGCCGGTCCTGCCGGGTGGTACGATCACCCGCTCGTGAGTCAGCGTACGTCACAAACTGAGTAGCGAGTTCCGTGGGCTCGCCAAGTACACACATCTTGTGGGCAAGAATGGCCACCTGAAGATGGTACATCTCATGAGCTGTGAGCAGGCCCAGGTCACCCCGCGCGCGAGACACGTGGTCAAACTTACGGAGCCCTGTCACGACTCGGGTGGCAAAATTCACGACTTTCATAAGTCTGTCGTCGTTTGAGACCGAGCCGTTTCCGTACACCGGAAGACAGTATCTCACGCGCGAGATGACCAAGGCCTGCACCACTGACAGCATGGCGCGCCGCGGGAGGAAGGCCCTCAGGTGGCGGAGACCGATCAGGAGGCCGATGCATTTGTGCACCACGTCACTAACGTGCGCGTCCCAGCTGAGGTGACGGTCGAACGTGACGCCTAGGTTCTTAACGCACCGGCTCTCCTTCACGGTCTCACCACCGACCCGCACGCTGACAGGGGAGAGGTCGCGGGTGTTCTGACGGGTGCCAAGGAGAAGGATTTCCGTTTTGGATGTGTTGAGTTTAAGTCCGTGGGCATGGAACCACGATGCTAGGGAAGATAAGGTAGACTCCATGCGTAGGATAAGTGCAGGAAGGTTGTGCTTGGTGTCGGACATAAGGATTTGGGTATCGTCAGCGTACTGGGTCACATGAGCGTCCGGCGCGTGCAGGCTGAGGTCGTTGGCGAAGATAGTGAATAACAAGGGACCTAGGACTGACCCTTGGAAGACTCCCATGGTGTTGGGAAGAGGTTTTGAAACGACTCTGTCACCGGAAGGAGAAGTGAGACAGATGGACTGAGTATGACCGGAAAGATAGCAGGTAAACCAGGCCGGGTCTACGCCGTGGAGCTGAAGTTTGGATAGGAGTAGAGAATGAGGAATGACATCAAAACATTTACTGAGGTCGAGAAGGCACAGAAGAGAGACACGGCTTCGGTCCATGTTAGACAAAACATGGTTAGTGACAGAAAGAAGAGCGGTTTCGGTAGAGTGATGGGGGCGAAAGCCGTGTTGGGATGAGGATAGAAGGTGATTGTCGGACATATAGAAGGAAAGTTGCCGCTGCACCAGGCGCTCGACAACTTTGGCCATGGAAGGAATGATGGAAATAGGCCGGTAATTTGAAACTAAGTCAGGATCGCCAGATTTATAGATAGGATGGACCAGGGAGTGCTTCCAAGAATCGGGATAATCACAGGAGATGAGGCAGGTATTGACAACATGGAGTAGGATAGGGCCGATGGCGTCAAAACAGAGGAGAAGGATACGGATACAGATGCCATCAGCACCACACGCACCAGATCGCTTCATGGAGAACACTACCTCCCGCAGCTCACCTAGCGTCACTCCGGTGACCCTGAAACCACAGGCACCGACGCGCGGCAGGCGGCACTGATATCGTTATGGTTCAGTCGCCACAGTTATGTATTGTGGAATCACTCTGCCAATAATATGTGCAACTCATGTGTCTGTTTCATGTTGCAATCGACTGAGTCGCCAATCTGAAAATATTTCACAGCAGTTTTCACAGAGTGTTGCGTCTACCTAAATAGCATTTTAACTCCTCGTCACGCCACATTCAGTTTGCTGAGCTGTTTATGCAGACAACTGATGTTCACCCTGACGCTGCGTCCCTGACGCTGCGTCCAGCTGTGATGCAGTATATACCGGGTGACTATCTCCGCGTCACGTCACACACGGCCACTGACGTCACACACGGCCACTGACGTCACACACTGCCACTGACGTCACACACGGCCGCTGACGGTGTCCGGCACCGTCCGGGCCGCAGCCGACGTTTTAATCTCTGGCCGGCCGCCAGCAGATGCTCGTCCCGTGGGCGACGTATTCAGTTTCACTCTCTCCAGGACTCTCAGTTTCGCTTGGTAGCACCACTTGACCGGCTCCTCGACCCTGGCGCTCATCTCGGCCCCAGGCGTGGAGAACAAAAAGTGATATCGAATGGAATCGGTGAATCGAAGGTCCTGGGCCGGGACTGATGACATGGTGTGTGTTGATATTAGTTGTGTCAATAGCACCGAATCTAATGCTTACACAATTGCACACAGGCCATGTAAACTTCTGTAATTATTAATTTAACAACAATTAATGGTGTAAATGCTGCGTTAGTAGGCTTAAATAGCACGCTGGTTTGCAAAACGCCCATCTTGATTTGCGGCTACTTCCTGGATATCCTGAAACAATGGCGTCTGTTGTTAATTGTGTGCTCCTGATCCGCGTTGGCCGATGTCCTCCAGCAAGATTATTTGAACTTCCTGAAGGGCAGCCATTGTAACTTAACCGTACCGACCCGCGCATGCGCATGAACCTGGCATTGTCCAAAGCACTGACACAAGTCACGATCATCTTTTGTCAGATACCTGTCCGTCCGGTTGGCTTTGCACTTCTGCAGTTTCTCTTCCTACGTAGTGTGCAGAATCAGTTGTGTGTGAGGTGTTGCTTTGTAACAACAGATCAGGGGTCATGTAGAGAATCCAGTAGAAATACTGTTGAAAGAAGTGAAATACAGTCACAGCTTACAGTAAGGTGGTTTGGCTGACTTCATTTAGAAAGGGAAGCGATTTGTAAATAAGCTTGCTGTGTTATTCCAGTAAGAAAAACTGCTTTCTATCTTTCACTCCATCTTTCACTCTAAAAAAATATAACTAGTAACTTGAGCTGTAATAACGCTGATAAAAAACAATACCGTGTATGAACCAGCAGTCGTTGAATTGTCCCATTACCGAGCGCGTGCGTCGCGCCCACTCGGTTTCTACGTGACGGGTAGATCACACGATGGACGTCTGTGCGAGACGCGACATCTGCATAATTCCCCGGCCCTCCAGCGCGCCTCTCAAGGAATTCAAATTACCCGAGAGAAAGCCAGCCCAGCGTCCATCACTTTCGGTTTCCACCTGGCCGAGGGACAATTTTCCCAGCGCGCTCCCGGCTGCGGGGGAAGGGCGGGGAGGTCCGGTCACGGGCCCGTCCCCGTGGGCGGTGCCGGGAGTCGATCACCGCAGACTCCCACCTCGAGACACAGTCCGGTGATCAGGTGCGGTGACCGGCGGTGACCGCGTCTGCCGCGCGCCGCTGATCACTATGCAACTCCTGTGTCCGCTGCGGCCACGTCGCACCGCCGCAGCCACAGCGAAAGTGACGATATCTGCAGGGGGAAGGAGATACCATAGGTTTCACGTGGTCCCTCTGCCGAGGTGGTACGGCTGTCTGATTTGGCAGACTAATGGATCCACCATGCGGATGAAGTCAGCCGGTGCCAGATGTGACGGTACTGCTGATTAGCATGCGCCAGGCATGCCGGCTGTTCAACCGATTGATGGTGGTTAATAGGATCTTAATTGATTTAGCAGTCAATGCAAATTACCGTAGCGGTGACCGCTTTTACCACAACCCGACACCCTCAGTTCTTGGGATCGTACTGTAGTTGGACTAGATTGGATATCGCTGCCCACCATTCACCTGAACGTTAAACCCACCCGATAACACCGGAAACGTAGGTATCCACGGCAGCCAGTAGCATGCAAATGATAATGTGCAGACGCCTTCCTTTGCATTTGACTCACAGGAATACAAATGAACAGCATGTATGAATTCATGATGACTAAATGTTGACCGTCTTGGGTGGAGCTTGGGTGCATGGGCTCGGCACTGTATAATATACACATAAGGTGCAACTGCAAACATCCGCAGCATGATATTCCCCTCCGTCGTTTTGCCACTTTACAAACTACGAACCATAGATCTCCTGGCGTGCAGTTTGTACAACGTTGTGATGCGAATGTCTATCAAGCGTGGAGAAACATCAAATGACGTGACTGCAAATTGACGCTTTTGCCAATTTAAACCAGCGTCGGTGAGTGGTAGTTATTGGTAGTCATGAACTATCTGAGTTTGTATTCTGTTAAATGACAGAAATAATAAATCTTGAGGTCTAGATGTTTATGCTTCCATTAATAAAACCGCACTATACAGTCGCTGAATAACTGCGACCTGGAGACTGCAGTAAAGGCTAGGCCACTAGCACCACAGAAGACTGCAGTGGTAACTGGACCACTAATACCAATGACTGCAGCCAGGCACAGTCATTGGTACCAATACCAGCCACTAATACCAATACTAATACCAATGACTGGAGACGCCAAGGGGAGGGCGGCGGGGGCGGCCGCCCCCCCCCCCCCTGGAGGCCAGAAGGGCCCTTTTTGGCGCGCGAGGGCCCTTTTCGGCGCGCGCAGCGCGCCGAAAAGGGCTGACGAGACCGCGCGAAGCGCGGTATCATAGGCTCTTTACTACACGAATCGTGGTCTTTAGAGAGTTTAGAGGACTTCAGAGGCCCTTTAGGGCCACTAGGGCCCTCTCTGAAAGACCAGAGGGCCCCTTGGACGTTCAAAAGAGACCTGTGCATGTCAGAGGGGCCCTTGGCCAGACCGAAATGACCCCTGAGCGGGTCACAGGGCCCCCTGAGCACGTCGAATGGGCCCCCTGAACACGTCGAATGGGCCCCTAGCCAGCACAGAGGGGGCCCTGGGCAGGTTGAGAGGCCCCTGAGCATGTCGACAGGGCGACAAAGCGGCCAGCGCAGTCCTTTCCTAGGTCATAAGGACCCCTGAGCAGGTTGGAGGGCCCCTGGACAGACCAGAGGGCCCCTGTGAAGTTAAGAGGGCCCCTGTGCAGTTCGGAGGGGCCCTGACCAGACCGAAAGGGCCCCTAGGTGAGTCAGAAGGGCCCCTGAATATGCCTAATGAGCCCCTAGCCAGCACGGAGGGGCCCCAGGGCAGGTCGGAGGGCCCTCGGAGCATGTCGCAAGGCGACAAAGCAGCCAGCGCAGTCCCTTGCTAGATCGGAAGGGCCCCTTCGAAGGTTAAAGGGCCCCTGGAGAGACCAGAGGACCCCTGTAAAGTTAAAAGGGCCCCTGCGCAGATCGGAGGGGCCCCTGATCAGACCGAAAGGACCCCTGGGCGAGTGAGAAGGACCCCTGAACATGCCGAAGTGGCCCCTGGCCAGCACGGAGGGGCTCCAGGGCAGGTCGGAGGGCCCCTTGAGCATGTCGGCAGGGCGACAAAGCAGCCAGCGCAGGCCGACCAGAAGAGTCGCTGGGTCGATCGGAGGGGCTCCTGGGCAAGTCAGAGGGGCCCCTGGCTAGACCGAAAGGGTCCCTGGGCCGGTCGGAAGCCCCCCTGAACATGCCGGATTAGTTCCTAGCCAGACTGAAGGGGCCCCTGGGCAGGTCGGAGGGACCCCTGAGGAGGGGCGGCGGATTGCGGGGGCAGGGTACCCAAAATTCCCCCAGTCGAAAATCCTGGGGGGCAAAGGTTAGTTTTGCCCCCCCCAGATTTTAGCTGCTCAATCTGGGGGCAACATGACCCTTCCCCTTCCCAGGATTTTCATTTGAGGGGTGGGGGATTTTGGGTACCCTGCGCCCCGCAATCCGCCGCCCTTGCCGCTGAGCATGTCGGCAGGGCGACAAAGCAGCCAGTGCAGTCCCTGGCCAGGTCGGAAGGACCTCTGAACAGGCCGAATGGGCCTCTTGACACACAAGAGGGGCTTCTTGGAAGGTCAGAGGAGTCTCTGGTGAGACCGGAAGGCCGAAAAGCACGTAGAGATCCCAGATGAAGATTAAATACAAGGAGGACTTACTCCACAATACAAATATTATAAGCGGAGCTTTCGGGTATATTGTAACACCCTTCGTCAGGGTGCTACAATATACCCGAAAGATCCGATTATATTTTTTCCTGTAGAGTAAACCCTCTTTGTATTATATATATCACCCACTCCACATCATGTCTTTTCGCTTCGCGGATCCCAGATGAGTCCCTGAACAGGTCGGAAGGGCGTAGAAAAGGTCAGAGGGGCCCCTAGACGATCTGAAGAGATCTTGGGCCTTTCAACAGTAAGAATACAGTTGTACAGGGAATAACACTCAAAATTTTCGCGCCGCTCCGCGGCGGAATTTAACTACAAATTCAATTATATGCGAGTTAGGAAAAAACCGGTCAGTTTCTCGGCGCATTTATGTGTTATGTTGCTACTTCCCTATATTATTGGGCAAAATAGTTCACTTTAGCACTTTTTCCCCGCACTTTTAAACGCACAATATAGCAATTTTAGAGGTCCGCAACATACGCAATACGACGCATTGATGAGAAAGCAACCCAGGGCATAAAACTCAAAATTTTCGCACCGCTCCGCGGCGCAATTTGTTTAAGAGTTCCAGGTCTTGAGCTTAAACAAATATTCCAAGTTGGTATAGCTGATTCCAAATTCGTGTCGCTGGTTCCAAAGTTGATGTGGCAGTTTGCTAACTCCAGCTCCTAAACGTTGGTATAGCCCATGCCATACCTGCCATACTGCATTTTCCAGCCTTGTAACGTGCCTTTTCATGTGTTTTTTTTTTTTTGGGGGGGGGGCCTTTCAACGTTTGGGAAGGGGCCCTTTCAACGCTCGGGAAGGGGCCCTTTCGAGGCGCCGCCCCTCCCTGGACGAAATCATGGCTACGTGCCTGACTGCAGCAGCGCACGGGAGGCTATCATGGGAGACTGCAGTTCCACAACACCAGAGACTGCAACACCGCACGGGAGGCTAGCATGGGAGACTGCAGTTCCACAACACCAGAGACTGCAACACCGCACAGGAGGCTAGCATGGGAGACTGCAGTTCCACAACACCAGAGACTGCAACACCGCACGGGAGGCTAGCATGGGAGACTGCAGTTCCACAACACCAGAGACTGCAACACCGCACAGGAGGCTAGCATGGAAGACTGCAGTTCCACAACACCAGAGACTGCAGCAGCGCACGGGAGGCTAGCATGGGAGACTGCAGTTCCACAGCACCAGAGACTGTGCAACACCGAACGGGAGGCTAGCATGGGAGACTGCAGTTCCACAACACCAGAGACTGTGCAACACCGCACGGTAGGCTAGCATGGGAGACTGCAGTTCCACAGCACCAGAGACTGTGCAACACCGAACGGGAGGCTAGCATGGAAGACTGCAGTTCCACAACACCAGAGACTGCAGCAACGCACGGGAGGCTAGCATGGGAGACTGCAGTTCCACAGCACCAGAGACTGTGCAACACCGAACGGGAGGCTAGCATGGGAGACTGCAGTTCCACAACACCAGAGACTGCAACACCGCACAGGAGGCTAGCATGGAAGACTGCAGTTCCACAACACCAGAGACTGCAGCAGCGCACGGGAGGCTAGCATGGGAGACTGCAGTTCCACAGCACCAGACTGTGCAACACCGAACGGGAGGCTAGCATGGGAGACTGCAGTTCCACAACACCAGAGACTGTGCAACACCGCACGGTAGGCTAGCATGGGAGACTGCAGTTCCACTAACACCAGAGACTGTGCAACACCGCACAGGAGGCTAGCATGGGAGACTGCAGTGGAGACCGGGCCACTAACACTGGAGACTGCAGTAGCGTGGAGACTGGGCCACTAGCACTATGGAGACTGCAGTAAAGACGGCCACTAGCACGTTGGAGACTGCAGTAAAGACTAAGCCACTGGCACTGTGGTGAATGCAGTCAGGATTAGGCCACTAGCACCACCGCTACCCCGCGCCATCCGCTATACGGGCTGCATCAGTGGCAGCAGCGGCGGCGGCGGCGGCCCAGTCGGAGCCAGGATGGGATTCACGTCCGCTATGTGTACCGGAAGACTAGGAGGATGCCCACCTAGTTTGAGAACAATGCGATTTACGGCAGTATCCGCTATTGTGGTACTGAATGTTGAACGCCACTCGGACGTGATGCGATTTAGCATCGGGGTGGTGCTGGCATTGTTTGGTGGCAATGGAGGGGAAAGTTGATGACTTGTATGCGCTCCAGTCGAGTGATCATTAACGGTAGTTATAAGTTTGCTGGTAGCATTAAAACAGAGAAACTACTTTCTTTGCTCGTTTCAGATCCGTTTATTCTCCCACATACAGTGTCTAATGTTTGGTCGTAATGATGTGTGAGATGAATGTAACGATAGGTGCCTATTGGTGATGATTTAAGTACTAAAATGAAGGTGTTGCCACTGTACCGTTGTCTGATGTAATCCTCCATGATTACCTGATACAGCATTTATAAATCAAAGAGTGAAATCGTAACTAGATGTCAGAACTTACTTGTTCCGCTGGTGCTGCCACAAAACACAAGCGGTCCCTACTGGACGGCAGATTGAGATATATCACCACGTTAAGCCTCACTTCCTGTTTATCAAGAACAGGCTCCCCATGGATTATCACCCGGCGTCTTACAACTCCACCACTGAATCCCCGTGTCATGCCGTATGCACCCGGAGCAGCGCTTCGTGAAACTGACGGCGGCGGATCCTCGTTTTCAGAGCGACATCCGGAGAAAACTGAGCCCCGGGGATGCCGCGGGGTCACGCCGGTAGCTCTCTGATGCAATCCCAGGCTAATGTGTGAAGTGAGAGGCCGCTGACGATTGAAACTCCGTCTACACCTGAAATGAACTCCGGGATGTCGAATTTCAACATCAAGAAGTCGTTTGTGTGGAAGTATGGACTCTCGAAGCTTCATAAGAAGAAGGTAAGTGTTTCAATCAATAAATCAATCAATATTTATTAGGCGTCACAATGTGACAAGTACATACATAAACATAACAGAAACAGAAACAGAAACAGAACACCAGCAGTGAGTATACCTACTCCTCATCCGTCTGCTTGGACGGAACTGGGTTGGCTTCGCTAGCCTCCTGAAAAGACTACGCTGAGGTAAGCAGCCTCAGCAAGCGTCTTGTCGCTTGGCACTGAGGTCCAGACAGTACCAGCCTGATACTGTCTACTAGCCCACTTGGGCTACGGGGCGTGCGCACACGTTCATGGTCAATGCGGCCGGCAGCGATGTCCAGGATGACGCCGAAATAATTATTGCACATTGCATACACCTGGGACAACAATGAGCCAGCAAGTGCACCAGGGTTCACAGCGAGCTGAGCGAGACCCGATATATATATATATATATATATATATATATATATATATATATATATATATATATATATATATATATATATATATGTATATATATATATATATATATATATATATATATATATATATATATATATATATATATCTGATGCAGTGGATGGGACGAGCGGAAGGTTGCTCTAAACACTGCACTATGGAGCCTCTGAGCGATTCGTGTATGGGGGGCACGTTTAGTTTTATGGAACCCGGAGTAGTCCGAGGCCGCCAGGTTCAAATAAAACACAACAGCAGCTGTTAGGACTGCAAATGGACACGTTCTGTTCAGTAGTTCAAACATCCTAACAATGTGGTGTGGAATTTCGCCGTCATTTAGCCTCTAATGGGTCTGTTCTGGTTTATGACGCGTCATCCATGTGTCCTTGAGAAACCCTCGCGCTCGCTTTCACTACATGACCTGTCGCCGGTAGCCAACGAGAAATTCCAGAAACGGAGCATGGCGTCTAGTTGTAAACATGGACTCACGCACAGTGTTGCCTCACTGATAATACGAATCGCTGCTCGAATCACACGCACGCGAACGGCTCGCTGCTGGGTTTGAAATAGCGGCAATGTAAAGGTTTCCCTATACCTGGCTATGGATGACCTTGTTCTCAGTTCTCACTAGATCAGAAATCGTTTATATTTTAAGACGGTCTGCTTGTAATGAGTGAGCAAGCTTGATATCAGTGTAAAGTGCCGCTTATAGCGTTAGGTAAGCCGTCAATCACAAACCTTGTTCATTCCTATGTGCACATTTATATTTAAGTAACCGACGGGGATGTCCTCGGGACAACTCGATCCATGTAAGTATAATTATATACCAGACCAGTGATGCTGAAGAGCCACGGAGTTCGCGAAATAAGTGCATGGTTTAGGTAAATCATGATATTGCAAAACAAGCATTGCGAATATTTGATCGATGCCATTAGATTTAAAGGTTAACCTCCAAGTTTGTAGCTTCTAGAAACTACGGCAGACCAGTATGTGACCTGTGCACCAATATAAGCCATGGAAAGTTGGAAACACGCAACCCATTTTTTTTATCCCGGCGCTTGCATTTTTCACGCTTATCGTTGCAGAAAAACACCGCGTTTTAACTGGGGCTTTTTGTTGAAGGAGCTGAGTGACATATTGCGTGTTCTACGTCACCTCTTAGTTTCCGCAGCACAAGGTCAGCTCCGCCTCTACGTTGTGTAATGTGTATCGTCACACACAGTTGATGACGACCGCGCAGTTCCTGTGTGGTCTAGTCACACCTCTGTTTGCTCACAGCTCGGTGTGAAAACACGAGGCGCTAGCTGGTGACCTTGAAGTAGAACCTCGCGTTTGAACCGACGACGTATCAAACTAATCAAACTGGGTGGGTCGGTATTGCTACGTAGTGTTTTATTCGGCAAAAAAAAACTGACACAAGCGCCGACCTAATTTGTCAGGTGCGGCGAATAACCAGAATAAGCCAGGTTAAGTTTTTGCTGGCCTGACAGCGGCAACGTTTCGACTTCACTTTTATTCATGAGCCTTTGACATGTTAATGCGTTAAATACGCTTTGCAATGGGAGTATGACGTTCGGCTGGCGCCTCGTATCGGATAGAGCATTATGGTAATGCCGTCACCACAGCTCACTAACGCCGATACGTGCCTTATTTGGCAAGTAGTTACGAAAACGTTCGTCTATTTTTGATTAGTTTACCTACCAACGCTGTTGGCGTGGCGTTACCATGCTATGTTTCGTTGAAACAGATCTGATTATTTGAGCTAAACTTACCACACAAAAGTAGTTATTAAAACTGCCTCGCTTTAGTATCAACTTCTGGTCGGCTTAAATGTCGAGTCATTGCAGAGAACACTGCTGACTTCCCCTCCATTTGACTAAATGTGTATCGTCCTAATCATCATCATCTTATTTAATAACGGGTAAGTATTTGGTGTCTTACCTCAGCTCGCGATCAATAGAACCCCATACAACAGTTCAGGAGATATTGCTTCATCACTGGGTAGCCTGGGTCAGGATATTTAAAACTTCGTTTCATTTCCGCTATTCGCGCTAGTTAGAGTAACGCAGGAGCGCAGCATGTGAACTTCGAAGGATCCCACGGATTCGCATAGTTGACGAAAAGCTGTTGTCCCCCTCCTGGTCTCTGAAGCTATGAGAGACATCATGACGGACGTCAATACATGGTATCGGCGTGGCGTGAGACCGCGTGAGACCGCGTGAGACCGCGTGAGACCGCGGGAGCCGGGAACCGGGGGACGGTGCTATACAAACAGGGTCAGCGAAACTAAAGCCGGTCTCGGCTTTACATTCATGATATTCCGTGGAAATATAGCCGATACACCTGATTGATTGGGGCACACGAGAAACGTTCATTCTCACGCACCCATCTGAAGAAGAATTCAATATCTGGAGCAGAAAATATGAAAACTCCGTCATCCTTACAGGCTTTAACGAGTTATTGTAATCAATTGCAAGATATCAATTGTGATGTTCCGTCTCG
The DNA here is from genome assembly GCA_036785665.1 of Chirona hameri. Taxonomy (NCBI): domain Eukaryota; kingdom Metazoa; phylum Arthropoda; class Thecostraca; order Balanomorpha; family Balanidae; genus Chirona; species Chirona hameri. The sequence continues at coordinate 6,168 of JAXIVJ010000755.1, read as the reverse complement.
GCTTTCTCCTGCCATATTTCCTGCGGAATTTCCTTCTATATCTTGATATATCACAAACATACGACCCTCTAGCTCTTTTGAGTTCCCTTATGAGCCACTTCACAGTGCACACCCCCTGACGGCCTTTCCGCATGTTTCAGGCGGGAGATGAGTATGAGCCCGAGTGCGAGCCGCCGGCTGACGACGCCTCCTCCTGCTGCTCCCTGGAGCCAGACCTGGCCCTGCAGCCGCAGTGGGAGCCGCTCGTGTGGCGGCCGACGGACGACCCGACCACACTTCCAGAAAAGCGGCGCTCGCTGGACCCTGCCCCGGCGGGGGCGGCACCGCCGCCGCCTTCCCCGGCAGCGGCGGCGGCGGCGGCAGAGGCGGCGCTGCCCGGGTACGCCGTGGCCGGCTGTCGGAGGGTCTCGGTCGATGGAGAGCTGCCCATATACGAATCCATCAGTGAATACGGCGGGGCACTGTCCGAAGACCAGCATACTCTCTACGAGAACGACGACACTGACGAGGAGCTCTCGCCGCTGTACGAGAACGGGCCGCTGTCCCCGGTCGCTCTGAACCCAGCCGGGGGTGACCAGCAGCCCATCTACGCCAACGGTGACATGGTGGAGGAGCCGCCGATTTATGAGAACTTGTTCGAGGAGGAGACGGTGGTGGCGCGGCGGACGGCGACGGCGGTGGCGGCGGCGGGGGAGGCCGAGGAGTCGCAGTATGATGACCTCCGGGTGGAAGTGAGGTCAGATCACGGCTACGACTCGTACCAGTCGCCTTCGTCTGGCTCGTCGGGAGAGTCGTCAGGCTCGCGGAGGTCCTCCGGGACGGCTGACATGATGAGGGTCTCACCAAAGCATGATCTGGGCACAGAGTCCGGCTCGCAGAGTGGTGAGACGGAGCCGCCGCCCCCGCCGGAGTCGGTGCCGGCGTCGACGTCAGATGAAGAAACAGTGTCGGAGCCAAAGCCAAAGTCCACATCTGAAACGTTGACGAAGGCTGCGGGGGAAACGCCATCCACGACAGCATCGGACGCGATGTTGAAAACGATATCAAAGCTGGGGTCCGATGTTGTGCCTAAGGCGGTGCCCCAGACGGTGCCGGAGCCGGTGACGAAGGCGGCGTCAGACTCTGTGCCACAGAAGACCGAGCCGGTGTTGAGTAAGTCGGAGCCGGTATCTGGGAAAGCAGAGCCGAAGACAGCGGGGCCGAATAGGGGGCAGCCTATGTCACTGACCGAGCTGGTCTCTGCCGAGTCCCTGATCAGTGCCAAGCAGACCCTCAGACAGTCGCGGGTCGTCAACATGGTCAGGCCGATCGTAGTGAAGCAGACGAAAGCGAACACGGGTTTGAGCGGCTCTGCTAGCAAGAAGGCTGATGAAGCAAAGAAAGCGAATGATGTTAAAAAGGAATCGTGCAGCAATAAGAACTCAGGTGAAGAAGTAAAAAAGACGAAAGACGATCTAGCTGGACCGAGGTCGCTACAACTACAAACAAAGTCGACGGTGAATCTGGTGAATGATGCTCCTTTATCTCTAACAAGCCCACCGCAGAAGAGCAAGCCAAACTCTGACGACCAGTCGCTGCCGAGAGAGCCACCGAAGCAGAACTCTAGCTTCCTCCACAATGGCAGGAGTGTCGGCAAACTGGGTGACAACGCAGGCTTCCAGCTGGCCAGGAAGGCCATCGCCCAGGCACTTCACAAACGGACTGCTCCCCCGGAGAGAACGGAACAGCTGAAGCCGAAGGTGGCGCCCTCTGTGGCGCCGTCTGCTGGACAGAGTCCGGCCCGACCTGACCTGACTGCGCCTGTGGAGCGGGTCACGGTGACCCCTGGGGTCATCCCACCGCCGCCTCCGATGCCCGGACAGAAGCTGACCTCGCCGGTGAAGGTGACCCCCACCGCTGCCAAACCATCCTGCCAAACTCCTGCCAAACCGTCCTCCCAAACTCCTGCCAAACCGTCCTCCCAAACTCCTGCCAAACCGTCCTCCCAAACTCCTGCCAAACCGTCCTCCCAAACTCCTGCCAAACCGTCCTCCCAAACTCCTGCCAAATCGTCCTCCCAAACTCCTGCCAAAACGACCACCACACCGGCGCTGCAGAGTGGGCTCAAGAAGAAACTGGAGGCGAAGAAGAACAGAATGGCCGCCGAGAAGCTGCCGCAGAGGAAGAAGCGGATGGCGCCGAAGCCACCCGACAGATCGCTGTCACTGCCTGGCTATGGAAGCTCGAAAATGGATATAGCCAAGGCTTTCGAGGAGTATAAGTGTAAAGAAGAGGAAAAGGAACGCGAGGTACGCTCGAAAAAGCAAAGTAGCTTCCTTGACGAACTGGATGCGAAGATGTCCAAGAAAGCTGTATCGAAGTCCAGCAAAGGAAAGAATACAGCGGTAAATCACAATTCTGAAATAACCAAAGAAAAAGAGTTGAATGCTCACGCCATTAAAAAAGACTGCCTTGGAAAGCACTCCTTCAATAAGTTTGAAAGCAGTGAATATGATCTAATGCAATCCATGGTCTTGCCCAAAATGTCCGCTAATAATCCGACTGCGCAGCGCATATCTAAACGTGAGGCCCGAGAAGCGAAGAAGAAAAGACAATCTCCTCGAATACCGAGCAGCCTGATCTGCGCGTCTTTCCTGCAGCAGTCCGCCACCGCAGACTCTCCTGATCGCACTTCAAGTGACGCACCAGCCGTAGAGACGACCAAATCATACGAAACCATCCGGGACTCATCAGAAATCACCATCACCGACCGCATCGACCCCGTGACACCGACCCACAAGCCGAACCGTGCCGGAGGCGGGGACAACTTCCAGGTGGCGTCTCTCGTCGCCCCTGACAGCCGGACTTCCGCCGCCGACCGGGAACTCTCCTCTGCCGACGACTGCTGTCGGCCGGCGACTGTCTCCTGCCCGCGCGGGACTGCTGCGTGACTGTCGGCGGCCTCCAGGTCATCCGAATCGCCCCAGAGGAGTCGGAGGGCCCTCCAGCCCCTACCGCAGCGCCCATTTCTCTAACAGTGACCGCCGACCAGACCGGGCAGAGCCACGCGCCGCTCAGCGATCGGGTTGCTCTTCAGGTGTCACACGGGCTCTATCACTCATCGGTCGTCGAAGTGACCGCGGCGCAGACCTGGGAGGACCCCCGCGGCGCTCAGCGTGGCCCCGGCGATCGCGGCCCCCAGCACGGCTCGGCCTGGCCCGCTCGGCTCTGCCCCGCCCAGCACCCCGCCCGGGTCGGAGGCGGGTCCGCCGAGCCGCGCCGCCGACTGCGTGGCGCCTCTGGTCATCTCCGTGTCCGAGGTGGAGCGCCATTTCGAGCGACTGGAGCGGGACCACCGCTGGCGGGAGGACGAGGACTTGGAAGAGGACAGGGATGAGGAGGATGAAGAGGAGGAGGAGGTGCAGCTCCGCCGCCACCTCGGGAGGAACCGACAGCGCACTGCCAGCGAACACGACACGCCCAAAAGTAAGTGAGAAAGCTGTAAGATGTTCTGAGAAGCTGAAGCTGAGTTGGGTGTAGACTCAGATGGGAGCAGTAGTTTATACAGTCCTCATCCTGGGTCCTAGTCGTTGCCTAGCCCTGCGCGGGAAATTATATACTATACAATTCATATATGCATTTAAACATATAAAAGACAAACATTTAGCTCCATTTCATATTCCATTTCCCTGTTTCGTTGTCAGCACAGTGTCAGCACAGTCAGCACAGCACAGCACAGTTTCGTTGTCAGCACAGGTCAGTGAAAGCGTGCACGACAATGTGCAGCTCAGATTTTCGATCGATTACTGAGTGGATCCAGTAATTGGTCTTACAGACGATGGTTTGGCGCAAATGGCATGCTCGCTCGAATTGATGAGAAACGGATAATATGCTTCACTCCGACTCATACAAGCCGCTAACAAGATTTCGTCAGTTGCTGACAAGTCTTCGCTCAGCCCACCTCATTCATATGCCAGTGAATCGATATACGAGATGTGTGGCAACCTCATCCTACATCTCTGCAAAATAGAATGACTACATATCATACAATGCTCGCTTAGGCACCGTTATAAACGCACTCTCGGTGCACATCCAATGGCCATAATTTAGCTAGTTACATGCGTGTAGCGCTCAGTAGCTTGTGCACAACTCATCATCATGCCACACAAATGTCTTACATGCTACTTATATCGCATTAAAAACCGGACAGCATTGCTCCAGGCAACTTCAGCGCGCTTTGATTGAGTACCTACACCAGTATGCAGTCTCATCACTCATTCACAGTTCGTGAGTGCGCGGGGCCACGCAGCCTGCAGCCCTGTGCGCATGCCTGAACACATGTGCACGTGCACGGTTTGCCGTTCTGCGTGCACGCCGCCGCCAGCGCCCCGGGCGGCGAACAGCGGCGCGGTGTGTCGCCATCGCGCGACGTTTCCGGCGAACCTGCGCGGCGGAAGTGACATCGGCGCTGTTAAAACTGGCCACGACCGCGGCCGACACAGTTCCGCAGAGGCGGCGGACGTCATGGGGGTGGGTGGGGGGGGGGGGGGGGGGGGGGATTGTTTAGTCGCACCTGGAACACGCACCTGGTTAGCTACTTTGGAATCACAAAGGAAATCATACGGTGCATTTGCTCTGTTGGTTTGGTATACAAATAGAACAACATTGTTTGAAGGTGACATTTTTCATCGCGATCGTTTTATTGACCGAAATAAGAGAATCGGTCTCACAAGGTAAGAGGCGTGACTAATGCAGAATACGAGAATAACAATGCCATCACACATCCTCGTGAGGTCAAGTGGTGGATCACCACTCGACAGGCATCGCCCCCTGGTGTCTGAGAGCCAGCCACGCCCCCACCGGACCCCATCCTCCCACCACGGGCCGGATCCCGCGGCACCCCGAGGTCAGAGCTTCCATGCTCACCCAGCGCTACCGCGGGCTTCTCTCCGGCAAGTGTCACTCCCGGCGCCGCCACCGCGCGAGAGAGGTCACGGGTCGGGTCGCCGCTGCCGCCGGGGGGTCGCCCGGGTCACGCTGGTCGGGTTCACAACGGACGCTGTCGTAATTTTCCTCCGTGGAGCCACACGGCGTGACGCGTGAGGGCTTCGCGGCTGCGCTGAGGCGACTCTCGATTCCCGGCGAGCTCTTGTTGGCAGGATTTACGAGCGGCAGCGCCGTGTGCGGCCTTCACAGGCAGATGGGCCGGGTATCTGGGTCGTCGGAAACAGTGGGCTTCGGCAGGGATGAGACCGCGCCTGACCCGACGCCGGCACAGGCCACGAGACACACTGACACGACAGGGCGGGGCGAGAGCGTCCTCATTGGGCTCGTTGTGGGAGATCTTTCTGCCGTGACATACTGCGAATCACCCAGCGAGAGCGAAGGTCAGACTGGGGTGGCTCCACGCTGCCTGCGCACACACACTGCTGTGTGTTCTGCTGACGAGCAGTTGTTTGTCGAGCGAGGCGGCGCCTTTGTGAGTGATGTCGCTGTGTCGGTTCGCCCATGTTGGTTTTACCGCCTCCCTTCCTGAAAAAGGATGTAGAGACTAGAGACCCGTCGTCATTGCTTTCGAGATGTCGCAATGACCGTCGACCACCATGAGATGCCGGTTCCTCGCGGAGTGTTGCGTTTGTCCGGTACTGGTAGTGACAGGACGGCTGTTTCTCGCTGAGTTCCCCGCCTCATACATCCCAATCAGATGTAGCTGCGCCTGCTTTCTCCAGCAAGGGAGATCCAGCGCCGTCACTGGCTCTGCGTGCGTCTGTCAGCGGCTGATGCACGTCTATCCGCGCTCCTCTCACTCTCTCCCGCGCTCCTGCCACTCACTCTCTCCCGCGCTCCTGCCACTCTCTCCCGCGCTCCTGCCACTCTTCTCCCGCGCTCCTGCCACTCTCTACCGCGCTCCTGCCACTCTCTCTCTCTCTCCCGCGATCCTGCCACTCTCTCCCGCGCTCCTGTCACTCTCTCCCGCACTCCTGCCACTCTCTCTCCCGCGCTCCTGCCACTCTCTCCCGCGCTCCTGCCACTCTCTCTCTCTCTCTCTCTCTCTCTCTCTCTCTCTCTCTCTCTCTCTCTCTCTCTCTCTCTCTCTCTCTCTCTCTCTCTCTCTCTCTCTCCTCTCTCTCTCTCTCTCTCTCTCTCTCTCTCTCTCTCTCTCTCTCTCTCTCTATACGTGCTCGCTCT